>SNQJ01S0228665.1:0-14422 GCA_010110895.2 Picea sitchensis
TATTTATTAAATGAACAATGTATTAATGAAAAGATTTGTGTGCATTTAAAACTGTAAAATTCCCTCAATTATTTTGTTCTTTTCTTGGTTTCTTGTGTTGACGCTTTAAGTCAAATGTAATTCCATTGAAATGTTTATAGAGGTTATTATGAATTTACTCATTGCTGTAGCAATTTTATATGAATTCCTGAGTGTTGAATTTTGACAAACACTTGGACTATAGGATATTTCACACTATTTGACTTCCCAATTTGCATTTATGGTATTTTAGATGGATTCTTGAAGTGTTTTAGATGATTGGCATAGATTTCATGTTATCCCTATGATAACATTGTGACCAGGAAAACCCTAGGAATAAAAGTTCAAATTTGAATATGCACTAACTCAAATATGTAGAATATGTGATTCAAACATGGTTCCCTAGATCGATTATATAGAATATATCATTCAAAATGATGATGCATGTGTGTCCTAGACTTTTGAGAATGAAAATTTTGAAAAGGGCAAAGTGATGAAAATTTACCGGAATGGAAGTCGTTGTTGGTCTAGGTCACTTCTTTGTCACTCTTGTCTCTGTGGCTCCTTGTTGGTCACCATGTCTCTCTTTGGGAGTCTGTCTACCTTTGTGGATCTGGATGAATGTGAATGGGGAGAGTTTAGGGATGAATCTTGAATGGGGGTGAGTTTAGGGATGAATGCAAATAGGGTCGGCCAAGTTCAAGGATGAATGCAAATGGGGTTGGCCGAGTTTGAACAGGATGACTACGAATGGGGTTAGGGGTCAGGTTATGTTCGAATGTGAATGGGGTTATGTTCGAATGCGAATGGGGTTAGGGGTCAGGTTCTATTCGAATGTTACATATATATGTTATATATATGAGAATACATATATATTATATATGTAACATATTGGAAGCGTAAATATGTTGAAATGTATATCTCACACTCATTTATATGTAAATCCAGGATTCATAATCGAAAAATTCGTTACACCATATGTGCGAGAACAAGTAACCTACCTATTACATTGCATATAGGAAATAATTAATAACATAAAATCCTATTTCTAAGATTTCTAAATACTTCCAAAGTATTTTTTTGAACTAGAAGATGATAATGGAAACTTAAACAAATAGTCAATCAAAGAGATGTTGTCCTAGAGAAACAAGTCTATTCATTTTAGTGGCTTGAATTGAAAAAGATGAACTTTAAGAAGCTTGTCTCATGTAGCAATTAAAACAACCAATTCCAACCATTACCGAAACAAATCCTTCAACTTCATGTAATTCGATCAAACCAACACAAGGGAAGTTTAGTATAACTGAAAGACTTTCTTACAACACATGAAGATGAAATATAAAGTCAGCTGGTCCCTTGAGATACTAGATCTACTCTGAGTCATAAACTTAAAATATCAATCCCACACTTCAAAATTATGAAATAACTACCTTCAACATCAGAATGAAATGTCTATTAGATCTAACACTTTCTTATTCACACCAATCCAAAATGATTAACTCAATGCTCAATCCTGAAAATCAAATAAAGACCAATCACACACACATTCATGTAAATATCCACACAAACACACATATATACAAGGAGGTTTACCTTGGTTGAGGCAGTGGGCCCTTGCCGAACCAACAAGAAACCTCTTAAGGGAGTAACAGACTAAAATGTTTCACTCACATCCAAGAATTGAAATAAAAATCTTGTATTAATTAAATTTGGTAATTTGGATCAGGTCTTTTACTTCATACATATTAATGATAAGTCTTATGCAGTTCTTCTGATGTACACCACATTCACTATATATTTTCCTTTTTATCATATATAAAACATTCCTTATATAAGGTAAGTTGATACTATCAATATCTATGGATAAACATTAAGCAGGAGTTTGAGAAATTTCACATTTTAAGATTTGTCAATTTTTAGGAATTGACTCCATCCTCATGACACAAAATGAATGAGTGATGATTCTCTTCTAGCTGGAAAAATGACTTGGGTAATTCTATCCAAATGTCTTCTCGAAACATTCACCATTATTCAAGTCCAACTAGCGCATTCTGGAAACAGAGTTTCTGGTACCGTATTGCACACAGTTGTGAGTCTAGTACTGGAATAGAGCAGAGAAGGTAGTAATGGAATAGCACACATCTTGGTACCATAATGGATTTGGTACCGGATCAAAAATGCCTTGGGTACCGAAATAGATTTGGTACCGGAATGCATAATGATTTGTAGTACTGGAATGGTGCAAGTACCGGATAGGCTTCTCATAAATCAAATCATTAGGACTATAAAATAAAACACTTTCATCAATTAATTTAAGAAAGTTAAACAAACATGCTTTAAATCATCCAATTACCTCTTGTGAACATGACATAGCTATTAGACATGTGTTTTGGGAGAGGGAGTAGTCCAATATAGGTTTATAATAGAGGCAAAAAAGACTTAGATAGAGGGTAAAATAGGGCATTATCTTATGTCAAAGTAGAGACTCAACATTTTCCCCATGCTAAAGGAATGTTGCATATTCATATACAACGTTATCAAAAATGGATGCAAAAAGTTCTTGCACAATTGGACCCTCCTCTATCATTCCTCAGATTGCAAGATGTTAACACCATAAGCTTCACTCTTAAATTCCTTCTTTATCACCCTAGTGTAATGGATCAATCACAAAACCTTGTTAATTTTGGTAGAGACCTCTGCATGCCACTCTTTCAATTCCGCATTCTCTTCCTTGATATTCCTATCCAGTATTTTGTATTCTTCAACTTCTTGCTACATATCTCAATTTTACATTATAATATAATGTTTTGTTCATTTAGGGGCGTGTCTTGGCTTGGTGTGAGTAATTTCTTGGCCACCATCTCTCGAGCCTCTTTTTCTTTCCTCAGACACCTAAAAGTCTTTATTATCATTTTTCATCTTCTCAGGGACTTGCTTGGACTTGGTGTGAGTGCTTCCTAAGTTAATACCTCTCGAGCTTCTTTTCCTTTCCTCAAATCCATCAAAGTCTCTGTTACCAACTCTTTCGTCTCACTTATTGTTACCAGTCCTTATGTTTCACTTATTGTAGCTCCATAGCCACTTCCTTTTTCTGGGGAGCTTGGAATATCCATAGATTCTCTTTAAGGAGAAGGTATGTTTGGAATTGTCTCATGTTTAGCCATACTTATGGTGGTCCTGTGTATGGGCAGGATTCCTATTGGAACTTGCTGACAAGGGTAGGGGTTTCTTCAAACAATTTCCTTTTCTTAGATTCACTGATAGGGGTAGGCATGGACACCTGTTCCTCATGTGTTGACTTGAATTTTATCTTACGGGCTTGGTGTAAGTGCGGGTTTACTTCTCTTTGGAAACCCTTATTCCTAACTTGGAATATTGAGGCATGGGCTCTGGAACCTGTGCCTCCTTTCCTTCTAGTTTCTTTCTATTTTACTTGTCACCTTAGCGGTCTCCTTCAGTTCTGGCCCGAGTTTTGAGAAGAGTGAGTAAATTCAAAAATACTTTTCAATTCTTTAGTGGATTTTGGAGGGGGTTTTATAGTTGACTCTACTAAAATCTCTTGTTGATCCATCTCCTCCTTATTTTGTTTCTTATTCTATGATCGTTGGTCTTTAGGGCACAGGACCAAGCTAGATGATTTAGCTGGTGCCGACTTTTTCATGCTTTGTAAATGGAAGTCGGGGGTCTTCTCCTGTTGATTGGTTGGTTTTGATGACATTTCCACAATTGTTTTAGGAATGCTATCTGATTGACCACCTAGTTCTGAGCCTTCTTTTCATCTTTACTCCTTTGAACCAAGGTATGACTTACTCTCTGGAATTGAGTGACTGTCTTCTTTCTCGATATAGCAGGTTCCCCTACGACAAACTTTTCTGTCATTGATTTCTCAATGGGATGAGATGAGTTGGGCATAGTAGTGTCTTATTTACCTCCTGATGTCATTTTTTTGTCTTTCTTTGCTTTTGCTTGCCTTCACTATGTCCCACTGCCTCTGTGTCTCCAATGGAGCTTAGTTTTCTTGAGCAAATCTGTTGGGTAACTACCTCAACTACCCCTTGTGTTTTAAAAGCATGAAAAACTAGAAGCTTGATTAAACTGTGATGATGAAAACTAGTCTCAGGTTTCTTAGAAACTGACCTCCACCCACTTCTTTCCATTTTCTTAAAACTCCATCCATAAAAAGTGGGGAAAAGTAATTAATACGTGGTCCCTCCCCTCAAAATGTGATAAAGATTTAAATGATAAATGAAGGTCTGACATACCTTCCTTTGTAGTTGAGGAATTTCTGCAGACTTATAAGCATCATTCAATATTCCTCTTTGATGTAGCTTTGAGGGATGCCCTTGGTCCAATAGGGATCTTGATATTCTAGTTTTAGGAACTTCTGACAGAGTTTCCTGTCGACGATCACTCTCTTGAAGTATTTTTATCCAGCCATTGGGATTCTTGTAGCTTCTGTTATAGTGGCTTTTGTAATTGTTAACTTCACATCCCAAATGCACATTCTCTCCATCATATATCTTTCATAAAGACGAAAAATTCCTCATGATGACCTTTAAATTTTCTCCAAGAATAAACCCAACCTGTCTGTTCATATTTTTTTCTTACAAGCATGATATACATTTTTTCTGTATATTTGAAATATGGGCTCATACCTATCGACCCCCATGCTAGCTTAAACAATTATCTCGAGTGGATAAAGGATGGACAGAGGGTCGAGGGTTGAGTATTGGATGATAGAGTATCGGTTGGGAGAAACATGCAATGGATACAAAGGCATAGGGTGTCTATACATAGTGTGACAACAAGGGTAAATAACGCTCATCTGGATGGCAGAGCCATCCATAAGAGTGTTTATGAATGAAAGTGTAGATTAGAATGGTCATGTCGATACCCATGATGATATGGCGAGGTAGGTTAGATCTACTAACGATTTATAGATTCGTGGGAAGCTTGGTGTCGGGCGATATTCATGGAAGGATGTGGTCATTATGATCGAGACTTGTGTATATGAAATCGAATGGGATCATTACTCGATATCCTGTGATTCATGGTTCATGTTGTCTCATATAGTACGACAATGAATCATGGGGTTTATTTACCGGATGGACAGAGGGAGTATGAGTTTGATACAGTAAAAGACATCATGACCTTGCACTCTTGATATTTTGTAGGACACTTCCTCCTCACAGAAGTGAGGTCTAAGATTTCTACATAGATTCGTGACAAAATAGGGGTAGGTCATGATCAAGAGAAATCGGATGTTCTAAATGCATGTTAGTCTAATTCCTTTAAATAATATGAAAAAGTGTCGAATCTATATATCCTACTTTAATAGTGGATATGCGACTTGGAACCATGATGAAAAGTTACTGTCATATTCTTACCGATTACTAGAGCATCTAAATCATAGGATAACCTAGACGCCCGAGTTAGAAATTGAGTATGGGATCATCGATCTGGGATGACACATTGTGTAGGATTGTAGTTAGTGCGGGATTGCGATGCAGAATTATCGAGTGCCGGATCACCTATGTGTAAATTTGGTAATTAGTATCGGAATAGCGCATGGTCCCTTCTTTTATATTGGATAGGTTCTTGTACCGGATAGGCACAACGAGATGATTTGGTGGCCCTTCATACATAGAAGTGATCATCGATGCGAGATAAGCACAAAAATGAACATTTTCTAGAGCTTAAAAATCTTGGCACTGATTAAATTTGTGATGATTTGCAGGAATAGCTAATGTTATGTGGTCAAATTCGTCTGAAAAGCCATGTAGTTGCCAAAGTTTATAGAGGAGTAATGCAGGAAATCTTTGTAACGGGAGGGTACTTTTTAATGACCAGTGACTGAGATGACCAAACTCCTTTTCTTCTCGAACCAAGGTGACCACGCTTTTGCTGGCATTTTCCTCTTTTATTACAATACAATACTAATCCTAACTACTACTTTCTATAGTTTTTTATCGATCCCATATTAGTTAATGCTCATCAGTATTTCACTTTTAAAGAGTCTGAAACTTAAAGGAAACTCTATCTTGTCAGGTAGTTTTTATGGTAGAACAGTTCCGCTCGCGGTTATGTTTTCAATTTTAAGGATTCAGAAAAACTTAAAGAAGACTCTCTATACTATCCCATGGATTTTTATCGAGCCAAAACAGTTCACGCTCCTTTGGTTTTTTCAATTTTTTAGGAGTCTAGAAAACTTAAAGAAGAATCTCTCTGGTAGTTGTCCTCCTTGTTTTTTTATCTACATGGGAACACCACCAATTTTTCTTTTGCCTTTCTTAGTTACACCAAAAATAAAGAAAAAATTCATCTCATGACACACCTATATACAGAAAATGAATTTATACAATTTGAACTTACTATGGTAGGTCATTTGGAGGAGAAACCCTCTTGCTTACTGATTGCATTTCGGTATTCTGAAGAACATTTTTGACAAATCCTCCTTTGATAGAGGTTTGTGATAAACCTTAAATCGATGTCCATTTACAACAAAGGAATGCGATTTTCATCCAATAGATATTTATCCTTACTTGCACCATTGTCATAGTATGTCAACCCTCATAGGGCCCCATCCGCTCCGGTGAATAGTTTGCCTTTGAATTTTGAATTTACCTTATCATATAGGAGGGCTAATCACTGGATGGACTTCTTTTTAATGTACTTGTTGTGCCATTTGGTCCTTTGTTCTTGTATCATGGTGGTTCTTTGTAGAGCATCTGCCTTATCTCATCAAGCTCGTTCAATTGTAATAGCCTCTATTTTTGAGCTTCATTTAGGTCCATTCTTAATTGCATAGAAGTTCTGAAGGTCTTTTACCTAAAACTCTATGGGCGGTAGTACCTGCTTCCCCGCCCATAATTCATAAGGTGTATGGCTGTTGTATTTCTCCGAGGAGCTATCCTATAGGCCCTAAGGCCACAGAAACCTATCAGGCCAGTATTTGTGATGCAGCTGAGCAGTCTTAGTGAGGATGGCCTCTATCACTTTGTTGGTCGATTCCACTTGGACATTGGCTTGGGTGTGATAGGGTGAAGACTTTATGTGTTTGATCTTGTATTTTTTAGTAAGAGCCTTGACCAAATTTGAGGTGAATTGTGTCCCTTGGTCAGTGATTATTTCCCGAGGTACCCCGAAACGTGTGAAACTTTCCTGAAAGAGAAATTCTACAACATATTGTTCATTAGCTAAATACGGGCATGGATTCTACCCATTTGTTACATAGTCTGTGAAAATTAATATGTACTTTTTCTTCCGGGACATGGGATTGATAGGTCCTACAAAATCTGAGCCCATTTTTCAAAGGTTCGATTACTACTTGGGCTTGGGGTGGCATTTCATCAACTGATGTAGGTTTTCCCATTCTTTAGCAATCATCGCAGCTAGGCACATATTTCTTTGCATCTTTAAAAATGAAATCGACAATAATGAACCGATTGTAAGGATTTTGGCAAGATGTCCTTTTGTCGGTAATTGAAAAGCTCCACATGGGCCATCATGGCAGGCTTTGAAGATATCGCATTTTATCTTCTAGACACATCTTCGATTACCAAACCGAGGTCACATTGATTATGGGTATCACTACATTACCACACTATAATTGACACTTGAATGATTCTCGGTTTTCTTTGGATGTCATACTTTGAGGCAGATTTTCGGTTACCAGATATTTGGCTACGTCTACATACCAGGGGTGAAAGTAGAAATGGCAAATAAATTCTCATCCGGAAAATCATTATCTACTGGAGTATTGTCGCCTGTATGGATAAGTCTAGATAGTAAATCAACAACCAAGTTGTCTCTTCCAGGCCTATCTATGATAATGATATTAAATTCTTGTAGTAAAAATAGCCATCTAGTTACTCTAGCATTTGTAATAGGTTTATTCATTAGAAATTTGATAGCTGAGTGATTTGTGTGCACAAAAACTTCGTATGCTGTTATATAGTGTCTAAACTTGTTGAAGGCATGTACTACTAATAAAACTTATTTCTCTATGACAATATAGTTTTCTTCCAATATAGGTGAGAGGTTCTTACTAACGAAGTATATAGCATAAGGAATCTTCCCTTCCCTTTTTCCTAATGCAACTCCCAAAGCGGTATCTGAGGCATAAATACTGGAATATGGAAAGGAAGAGACCAGTTTGGACCTCTCAAAGTAGGAACACTTGAAAGTTTTGTTTTTAAGATTTCAAAGGAGATTTGACATTGCTCATCCCAGCAAATTCAACATCTTTTGTTAGTAGTTTGAAAGGGGGGCAGCTAGGTTTGTAAAATTTTGAATAAACCTCCTATAGTAGGCATGGCATTGCCTAAGAAACTTCTGATTTCCTTTTGTGAACTAAAGATCTTAATTTGGGAAATATTGTCGATTTTGGCAAGGTCCACTCTTATTTGGTAGTGAAGATGGTGACCTAGAACTGATGCCGATGAAAACATCATTCTCAATTTTTCATGACTGAGTGAGGGGTTGGTCTCTTTACATCTAACCAATACCTTCTTCAAATTATCCAATGCACGTTGGAAATCATCCCCCATATACCGTGAAGTCATCCATGTGAACTTCCACACAATCGATGGATGAGTCAGGAGAAAATAGCCAAGAACAACCCTCTGAGAAAGGTAGCGAGGGATCTACACATAGCAAAGGGAGAACCTATAGGCATAGGTTCCCCAAGGATGAGTGAATGTGGTCTTATCCTAGTCTTCACGGTGAAATTTGCATTTGGTTGTAACCACTAAACCCATCTAGGAAAGAAAAGTACCTCTTCACAGATAAAGTATCCAAGGCCTGATCTATGAAAGGTAAAGGAAGTAGTCCCTATAGGTGGGCTTGTTTAGTTCTCCGAGATCCACACAAATCCTCCATTTCTAGTTTTTCTTTGGTACAATAACTAATGGGGAGACCCATTTGCTATCTGATATAGAGTAAATGAAATTGGCTTGTAGGAGTTTTGGAGTTCTTCCTATATCTTTGAGAGTTGGAGTTCATTTCTTCTCACAGGGGATATAGGACATGTCTGATTTGATTGTTAGTATAAATATGATGCATACATGTATCTGGGTGGATCCCTTTCATGTCAAATAAATCCCATGCAAACACATCATATTTCCCTTGAATCATTTGTACTAGCTTTTTATTCTTTGATCTGTTTCTAGGCTAGCAGTGATATATAAGGACTTTCCAGGATTGATTTCAACAACTTGGACAATAGATTCCTTCCCTCCCTCTACTTGTGAAAAGAGTAGTTATTGTAGAAGTGGAAGGGTGCCAAGTTTCTTAAAATTCAGGGATAAAGATGTGTGTGTAGTTGGGGAAAGATTGAGGATAGTCAATGCATGTCGAAGCAGCGAAGAATAGACTTAGGATTTGTTCTTCGAGTGTTCTTGTACTCCTTTTACTTGTCCAAGTATGGAGCAAAGTGAGTATAGTCCTCCTCCCCCATAAGGATTCTCCAACCAGAAAGGAACTTCAGTGGCTGGTTGGGCAGGGAGAAAAAGGATAAGTTTTTGACTTTGAATGCCATTGGAAATTGTCATTTCTCAGTCGACAATGATAGTCATCAGCAGTGTCCAACCAAAGGTCAACAGAGTACCAGCAGATTGTCCCTAGTTTGAAGTTGGGATGGATTACCAAGAAATCCATATGGTATTCCCAAGAGGCCAATGCAACTGTTATATCATCTAAACTTTCTGTTGGGGTGATGTTGATTTTGTAAGTTTTAAACCTACAAATTAAAACAATGCATAATAGACTTCTTAAATGTCTAGTAATCAATGGCTTATACATAGTACACAGAGATTTTTATACTGAAAACCCTCAACGGGGGAAAACCTTTTCTTATTTTCATTATATCGAATTTCACCATTAAGCCACACAATACATACAATGTTTTAGGTATTCCGTAGATACCAAAACCCTAATCCTTAATCGAGTTAATTTACAAATTAGCTAAAATAGAAAAATGCTAAAAATAGCAAAATCCGCTAATTAGGTAAAGGGATCGTCAGACACAGGTTTATTAAGTATCGGCGCACCCACACACACACACACATGCAAAGAAGATAACACATACCCAACGATGCTTACTTGTTGTTTTCTTTGCATCGAGAGGTATAGGGGATTATATAGTCCACAATCGGGGAGTAGCAATACATTGTTACTCTACACCAAGAGAACTTTACGTGCTCCCGCGGACTTTGTCAATAGATACACTTGACATTCTTCAAAGTGTCAACCTTTTTCAACAACACCTTCTTTCCTCAACCATGTCTCTCTGAAAGTGATCTTGAACATCAATATGCTTTTGTCTTGAATGATAAGTTGGGTTCTTTGCGGAATATTGCACTTTGAAGCGTCACGGTCTAAATCTCCGCTTGCTTGTTGTACCAGCCAATACTACAGGAACCTGATGCTTGTAACCATCTTGCTTCCTTGCTTGCATGAGTGGCTGCCATGTATTCAGCTTACGTAGTTGAGAGTGCCACTACAAGCACGTCTTTTTGCTCATCAGCTGATTGCTCTCAAATAGGTTAAACACATACCCTTGTGATCTTCTGCGATCCGTCTCGGCCAGTCACCATCAATAAATCCTTATGTCCACCACTCTGTCCAATCGGTCTTCCTTCGTACTTCAATCCATGGCCGGGTAGTGCCACGAAGATACTGAAGACCCTCTTTACTGCATGTGCAATGTCAGGTCTGAAACAAACCATTGCATACATCAAGCATAGCTGTGGCATATGGAACATGGGACATGTCCTCTTCTTCTTCCTATGTCTTGGGACGATCCATAGAGAACTTTACACCTATAGGAATATGAACCTTGATCGGTTTACTTCCTTGCATATTAAACCTCGCAATATCGTTTCAACATATTTCTTTGATTCAGCCGAGTTTCCCTATTTTTGATCTCTTTTTCAATCTCCATTCCCATAATGAAGTTAGTAGCACCGAGATCCTTCATGTCAAAATTTGGAAGATAGTTGTGATTTCACCTCCTTGATGACATCCATGTTATTTCCCTCACGAACAACATGTCATCAACATAACTACTATATAAATGAAGTGATTACCAACACCTATGCGGAATGCTCACCGGTGATCATCCACGCTTCTTGCAATCCCAATCCAGGATGGCAATATTGTCCCAGGCACTGGTACCGCATCTGGGTGATTGCTTCGGTACGTATAGTGACTTATTTGGCTCTGACTAGCTTTCTTTCCCTTCACTACAAAACCTTAAGATTGTTTCATGTAGATTTCTTCTTCGGATCCCCCATGTGGGAATATTTGTCTTCACATCCATTTGTTTCACTTCAAGATCAAAAGCAACGGCCAATAGATAAAAAGAAATCTAATGAAGTTAACTTAGCAACATGAGAAAAATCTCCGCAAAGTCAATTCCTCTACACAGGAATAACCTTTTGCTACTAACGAGCTTTGTATTTCTCCCACTTGCAACCGTTAAACTTCTTCTTGAACAACCATTTGCTACCAATTGATTTTTCTTCCAGCTAGAGCTCAACTATATCCCATGCCCTCATTCTTATCCCAAGGCACATCCATTTCTTCAACCATGGCCTTTTCCGAGATTTACTATCCCTCTGAATTCCTTTGCTTCCTGACGATTATAGGATCATCATCGATAATAGATAGAATAAAATTGGGCAAATCAGGTGGACTATACCTCTCACGTTTGCCTTCTATCTCATTGATCTCCTCAATAGTGGGGTATGGGGTTCTTCTTCTTCTTCTTCTTACGCTTCCTCTTCCTCTTCTTTGGATGATTCAGATTTTGCATCCTCCAACTCAAGCTCTATTTTCTCCAAGTTAGTCTTGCGTTGGTGGGAATTCGTTTAGAAACATCTTTTACCTCTCTAAAAAACATCTTGTTGTAAACATTTTTTCTTGGTTTACGGGTTCCAAAGCATAACCTTTCACCATCTTTATAACCAATAAAGATACACTTTTCAGCTTTATTATCCAGCTTACTCCTATTTTTCCTTTGGAACGTGAACACAAACATCACAACCAAACACCTAAGATGTTGAAGAGGGTTTATTTCCATACATACCTCGTGTGGAGTTGTATCATCCAACGTTTATGAAGGTGATCGATCAACCAGGTAACATGTTGTACCCACTTGCTCTGCCCATAATTCTTTCCCTAGCAGAGCACGTGAGCATGCTCCCTTGCTTTTCCATCAATGTCCCTGTTCATCCTTTCATCAAATCCATTTTGCTGAGGAGTGTATGGATTATTATTTTGCCTTGCTATACCACGCTTCTTACGGAAATTCTTTGAATTCATTTCGCAGAATTCTCCACCATTATCATTCTCAATACCTTTATTTTCTTCATTAGATTTTCTACCCGAGCCTTAAACTCTTTTAAATTTATCAAATACCTCAGATTTCTTTCTAGAAAAATAAATCCATGTGTTCCTTGAAAATCATCTATGAATGAAACATAATACCACGAGATTTACCACCTAGGATGGAACATGAGCAGGGTCCAAACACATTATTGTGTATCAATTCTAAGATCTCCTTTGTTCTTGTAGCACCGGATGGGAATCTTACTCGATTACTGTTTACCATATATGCAATTTCCACGAGAAATCAAAATCAGAGTGCAATCGGACATACCTTCAATCATACCTTTGGAGTATGTGTTTGAAGGCCTTTTCTCAATATGCCCCGATCTTTGATGCCCCAACATGGTCTTCTTTAAGACGGTGTTGGTCTTGTCTCCTTCATTTTTCTGCTCCGAGCTTATAAAGCGTACACCCATTAGTATAAGTTCTTCCCAACAACTTGTATAGAGTTCACAACAAACTCCCCTCATCAACACCATTGCTCCTCGTACCATCTTGCAAGTGTCCTTTTCAAATATAGTTTCACTCCTACATCACTCAACGTGCTTACAGATGTGGGGCTCTGGCCCTGGATTTTGGAATGTGTAGAACCCAGGAAGAGTTCTAATCCTTACATCATTAGCAACAACTCAACCCTTCCGTCCCAGGAATTTTCCATTAGTCATCTCCTAGGAATCACCACCATCATATTTTTCATATTAGGAGAACCACTCCACAGCGAGGAGTCATATGGTATGATGCACTGGAGTCGATCAACCATACACCATGAATGCATGTGTACTTGTAGATGCTAGGTAAACATCACCTCCTTCGGTGGAGGTTTTCACCTCCGTGGAAGAGGAGGCGCTATCAGATCCCTTTGGTTTCAACAATGTAGACCTGCAATCTTTCTTATAATGCCACCGTTTTACCACACTTCCAGCATTTCCTCAAAGGGTTTTCTGGGGACTTAGATGTACTTTGTGATTTAGATCTCCACCTCGAAGGCTTACTGGGATTCTTGTCTTGGGTATGACGTCTTACAAATAAAGCATTTTTGGTGTGACCATCCATTCTTTTTCGCCTCAATATAACCGGATAACAAGGATGCAACTACATCCTCATACTTCAATATAGATTGAGTGGTACTACCTATTGCTACAACAGTTATCCCGAGTGCGGCAAAGAACATAACAAGTAATACACTTATCTTCTTACTGTCAGTAATATTATCAGAGACAAGTTGACTTACGAGTATTAAAGGCATTTAGATGTTACGTCACATAATCTCCATCTTCCATCCTAAGATGAAATGCGGCTTCTTCGAAGAAACAACTTGTTTACAGGGGACTTTGATTGATACAAATTTTCTAACTTATCCCATAGTTCCTTGGTATGTAGATTCTCCACGGGACATTCAACAACACCCGAATCGCGAGGCGAGTCGAGATGGTATCCTTATCTTCACGTCAACTTGTCCCAATCTTGTGACATACCGATGCTTGGTGTACTAGTAGTTTATTAATCTTGGTAGGTTTATTATTCTTGATAACTTTGTGTGCTTGTAGATGAATTATTACCCGGTAGAACGTGTACCAGGATCCCTAGCGATCCATTGTTCTTTGTCTACAAGAAGGTCCTCCATATTAATTCCATAGCTCAAAGTTTTTACCATTGAACTTCTCTATCTCGATTCTAGATGAGCTCGCCGATTCCTCTTAATTTACCGAATCTCCACTGGAAAATATCCCACTAAACCCGGGTTTATCCACCGGAATCCAAGATAGCTTGATCTGTAGAACCGAATAGGCCATAGCAACAAAGGCATCCCTCTGAGAACCAAAAACGTGCTCGATACCACATGTAAGTTTTAAGCGTGGGAGGAAACAAAGCAATGCATGTAAGATTCTTAAGCTTGTCTGAAATTAATCAATGGCTCATACTGCAATTACCTGAAGTTTTACGGAAACCACATCAAGCCGGAAAACCTTTCTTATTTCATTATGTCAATTTCACCATTCACTTACCGGAAACC
>SNQJ01S0228668.1:3118-14407 GCA_010110895.2 Picea sitchensis
TATAATTTCTTATTTTTAATTATGCATGGAAAGAATTATGTTTACCTCAATTTTATTAATCTCAACCAATGATTTGAAATGAATCCAAACCAACAAATGGTTGTAATAATTACTACCTACAAGCCAATTTGAAAATTTATGAAGGTTAGAAGCTTATGGAAATTAATGAAAAAGTAAAAAGTGAATAAGAAGAAAGAAAATTTTAAAAAATAGAGAATTAAATAAAATAATAAAAATAGAACATGAGAGACTATTAAGGAATTTGAAATGAAAGGTCATGGTTGTTGTACTTCCCCTTAATCCCAACTATCCATATTTATTCCATGGTTTTCACTCTCAAAGGGATTTTTTTTGTCAAGAAAGGAAGATGCATAGAGATCCAAGAGATGCATTGTATCAAATAGTGCAAAAATAAAAAAATAAGCCACCATTTTAATCCCAACTATCCATATTTATTCCATGGTTTTCACTCTCAAAGGGATTTTTTTTGTCAAGAAAGGAAGATGCATAGAGATCCAAGAGATGCATTGTATCAAATAGTGCAAAAATAAAAAAATAAGCCACCATTTTAAGTTGGTTTTTTCACTTGGGATTTTAGGTAAACACTATGTCTTGTGCTTGGATTTCTTTGTAGCTGTGAAGTTTCCTGTGTCTAAACGTTTACTCTCAATTTTGTTTATGGTCTACAATGATTAATGTCTTTATAGTTTTTTTAAATAAAAAGTATGGCTTATTGGTGTTCTTATCTATCTTCAATACACTCTAAATAGATGAATTATGTTTTGAAATGGATAATTATATACTATACTTTTGTTAACAACATTTAGGAATTATTTTCCCATTCATATTTTGTGAATTCCATTGACTTTGTAATTATCTCTATCCATTTAATGGAGCGAGTGAGAGAAATGAATATAAAAACAAGGTTGTTGCAAATTTTTGGTTGAGCTTCTATTTTCAAGCTCATTACTTTAGCATTTGATAATTCATAGATAATTTGATCATTACATTAGCATTTGATCATTCATAGGTAATTTGTCTTTGGAGGAAGGAAATGTGCATTTTCCATCCATTTGATGAATGAAGGCCACTTTGCAAGCCATACTTGGTCGAACAGGCTTTACACACTTTGTGTGAGATGCCTCTTTCTCTGGAGGTTGATTTATTAGTTTGGTCCTTGTTTTATTTCCTCACTAACAATTGATATAGATTGTGGAGGCCGATGGGAATCCATAAAATCTATCTACACAATTTGCGTGAGGTTGCTACATGGCAACTTTTGTGAAGGAATTGGAGGTTTCTATTTTTGCGGAAGAGTGGCCTACTCTCACCATCATACATTTCAAGGGTCATAATTCTTACTCAGAGCTCAAATAACTCATTCTAGGACATTCACCCCCTGCTTTACAAAAAAATCAACCTTAAAATATGCCCCATCTAGAATATTTGACTTCACAGATCAAATGATAATGGTGAAAGAGAAGGTGATGCAAATCCTTTAATACTAAATGACATAGAATAAATATAAAATGGGACCTTTCCTCAAAAAGCTTGATATTAGAGATAGAACTCATTCGACAGTTAAAACATCCTAAAAAGATGAGTGAGGGACCAGTTTTTAAATATATTCTAGACCTTCACATCAAATGCTCTCTAACTTGAAGGTGGACACATCAAAGAAGCATAACTATTAAATTATGTAGCTATACTATACCTAACAAGTCTCTCTCTAAAATCCTTGTATGTAGGAATTGGTAGAAGCTACCAACATTGTTGTAACATACCCTACCCACTATTCTTCATTAGATTGGGGTGTTCACAATTTTCTTCTAAATTACCTATCTCAATCACAACTCTAATAGTAATTCTGCACTTATAGGTTAAATATGTTCCTTCGGATCTTTCCAAGGACCAAATTTACACTCATCTCCGAGCTCTGGGTAAGGAGTTAGGGCCTCCTATAATTCTTGCACGTTTTCCACGACTTTTCTTCAATGTGCCTACCCACTTCATCATATGGGGTACAATATGTGCCAACCAACGTGGCACCTCTATAAGGAAAATAGTCAAAGGATTGATTAGAGGCGTAYCCCACGTGTTAGTATAAAGAAATAATACAGACATCGAYGACAACAAAACGTCGAGGGTGTGGAAACTAMAGAAAARMTTCCACTGATGAAAACCAAAAMTGAGAAAATTTTGGGTGAAAACCAAAACTGAGAAAATTTTGGGCATCGATGTGAGGTTTATATCACTCACCAAATAAGAGAAAAGTCCAAGCATCGATGTGCGGACGAGATAGTTCGCACCTAGCGTTGATGAATTGACAAGGTAGGTTGCACCGATGCGTCCACAAGGTACTTAGCGCTAATGCGTCGATCAGGTAATTTGCATTGAGAATCAATCTGTCGAAGAGGTAATTTGCACCGAATGTCAATATGCTGACGAGGTATTTTGTGCCAAGCACCGATGCATTACTATCTTGTCCAATCGTTGATGGGAAAAAATTTCATCGGCTGCCAAGGGAAATTTGAGCTAGAGTCTTCAAATTTAATGGTAAATATGCGAAATGTATATTTTGAAGGAAATCTATTTGGGCTGATTGTAGTAGTCCCAATCTTTCCACAGTCATCGCGTAACTATCGTAGGATAATTTTTTGCTCAAATGGAGCAGCCAACTACAACCTTGTGGCTTTGCTAACCCATGGAACTTTACGACCAATACATCTTAAATTCCCATTGGTTCATATATCTGATAATTTCTATCCTAAATCCATGAGTGAAAGTGGGAAATATCGTTGAATTGGTCCATATATCTCATAATTTCTATCCTAAATATATCAGTGAAAGTGGGAAATATCGTTGAACAAGAAGGGATATCAAATAAACATGGTGAAAGTGGGAAATATCGTTGAATAAGAAGGGATATCAGATGAATATGGCTTACAAAATCACGACATAGTATGCTCAAAACCATAACAATATTATACTAGCCCAACCACTCAATACCGTGTCTGATGAACGTCGAGAGGTGATGGCAAAGCTTCTTCCCACAGGTTAATTGCCGAAACCATAAACGTCGTTGACAGAACCCTAAACTTCGTCCGCTATCATGTCTCCTGCAAGTTACACATGGCAAGTATATTAATCAACTTTGCAATAATTTCTGTTAATCACCATGAGTCTAATGACTAACGAACCCAAAATGACAATGACAGGAGAATGAATTTGTGTTAATCATCATGGGCTCTAATGACTAACGAACCCAAAATGACAATGACAGGAGAATGAATATTCTTCCAGATCTCACAAGCACATTACATATTTTTTAATTAAAAAGTTGATTAATGAAAAATTTCAATGTTTTTTTTATTAATAAATGACATCATAACTATTGATACCATCTCATTAAATCCATGAGGACATAAATATCGTACAAATCCTCATTTCCAAAACTTTAAACATGTTTTATTTCAAACTTCTATCCTAAGTGTATTGTTGCATACACACATAAGGAATATCTAACAACCTAATACATTATTGCACGAAGAAAATAATAGATTACACACATTAAACATTCCAACCATTCTTCACAAAACAAAGAAATGAAGACATATACAACATAAGAATACCGTAAATATACATTTCATCAATTTAAAATACTAGTACAAATCTTTATAGAACCATGATGAATTTTTATTTATTTAAAATTTATTATCCAAACAAACTAGCCTAGGGTGACCTATTTTCACCCAACTATAAGCTCTATTGCAATGGTATTATTCTAGAATAGGTCACCCTTTCAGATACCGCAATGGTGAAATTGACATTATGGAACTTTCTAAGCTATGAATCAACTCACAATAGAATATAATCCCTTGGGAAAAATATTGTTGAATAAGAAGGGATATGAGATAAACATGGCTTACAAAATCACGACATAGTATGCTCAAAATCATAACAATATTATACTAGCCCAACTACTCATATTGTGTCTAATGAACGTCGAGAGGTGATGACAAAGCTTCTTCTCACAAGTTAATAGCCGGAACCATAAACATCGTTGACAGAACCCTAAACTTATTCCGCTATCATGTCTCTTGCAGGTTACACATGGCAAGTATATTAATCAACTTTGCAATAATTTGTGTTAATCATCATGGGCTATAATGACTAATGAACCCAAAATGACAATGACACGAGAATGAATTTGTGTTAATCATCATGGGCTCTAATGACTAACGAACCCAAAATGACAATGACAGGAGAATGAATATTCTTCCATCATTAGATATCACAAGCACATTACATATTTTTTTATTAAAAAGCTGATTAATGAAAATTTTCAATATTTTTTTTATTAATAAATGACATCATAACTATTATACCATCTCATTAAATCCACGAGGAAATAAATATCCTACAAATCCTCATTTCAAAAACTTTAAACATGTTTTATTTCAAACTTCTATCTTAAGTGTATTGTTGCATACACACATAAAGAATATCTAACAACCTAACACATTATTTTTATTTCAAACTTCAATCTTAAGTGTATTGTTGCATACACACAGAAGGAATATCTAACAACCTAATACATTATTGCACACACATAAGGAATATCTAACAACCTAATACATTATTGCAGAGAGAAAATAATAGATTACACACATTAAACATTCCAACCATTCTTCACAAAACAAAGAAATGAAGACATATACAACATAAGAATACGGTAAATATACATTTCATCAATTTAAAATATTAATACAAATCTTTATAGATCCATGATGAACTTTTATCTATTTAAAATTTATTATCCAAACAAACTAGCATAGGGTGACCTATTTTCACTCAACTATAAGCTCTACTGCAATGGTATTATTCTAGAAGAAATGAAGACATATACAACATAAGAATACGGAAAATATACATTTCATCAATTTAAAATATTAGTACAAATCCATATAGAGCCATGATGAACTTTTATCTATTTAAAATTTATTATCCAAACAAACTAGCATAGGGTGACCTATTTTCACCCAACTATATGCTCTATTGCAATGGTATTATTCTAGAATAGGTCACCCTTTCAGATACCACAATGGTGAAATTGACATTATTGGGAACTTTCTAAGCTGTGAATCAACTCACAATAGAATATAATCTCTTGGGAAAAATATATTGGGTTATCAAGAACAAAAAATATCTATTGAGCACTCCACTCCCTATCCCACATAGTACAAGGAGAGAATTCCCTTCTTTGCTACATAGTCCTTCAGAATCCTCTCCCTCTAATTCTCTCACATGCAAGTTCAACAGGTTCCCACTTGTAATTCTGTAACTCGAATGATTCCCCTACTATGTCTAACTCTCTTGGCCTCAATAAGTTGATGAGAGGACATTCTCACACACCTCCCCCCATATATTTATTGGAATTATTCCCATCATATGAGTACTTTATCGTATTCTCATAAGTAGGGAGGTGCTTTCTTCTACCAACCTCCTTACATTCATTCAATGAATATCTTTGAATAAATAAAAAGAGAAAAAAATGATATTTTCTCACAAAATAAGTTGGTGAGGAGGCCTCAAATATTTGACATGCATAACCCACATTAGCGAGGCCCCACTCTTCCCCAATCATGGTATCATGGACCCTATGGGTTCTCATTCATGCATAACCCACTTTAGCGAGGCCCCGCTCTTCCCCAATCATGGGATCATGGACCCTATGGGTTCTCATTCTCAATTAGTTATTTGGATTCTTTACTATCTGAAAATAAAGTATATATACAGTGTTTGATATGTCGGATTACCATGGCATGGTAATTGAATATCCATCTTGAAATAAAACAACATTAACCCTAATTAATTACAAATTAATCAAGAAATCAAAATCATGACATTACGTCCCCTCCCCTTTGAAATAACATCATCCTCAGTGTCCTGTTATTCATAGCATTATCCTTAAGATGAAAATAAAAAGGGGTATGTCTCTTTCATGGCATCTTCCATATCCCATATGGTTTCACTTGGACTAAAGTTCTTCCATTGCACTTTTACCTAGGTGATGGCTAGGTTCTGGAGAAATGTTTCCCTTCTTTCTAGTATACATAGTGGTTCTAGCTAGAACTCTCCCTCGCGTTCCACTTGGATCATAAACCAATTAATGATATGGTTAGAATCATGAGTATAAGTTTTAAGCAATAAGACATGGAACGCATCATGTGTTTTAACATTAGGAGGTAATGCAAAATTGTATGTTATGGCTCCCACTCTTTCTAAGATTTCAAAGGGTCCCCAATATAGAGGTGAAAGCTTAGCATAGGTTCCTAGCATCAAAAAACTCCTTTGAATTCTAACTTAGAGATACAAGTGATCTCCCACCTTAAATTCTTTGTGGGTTTTGTTCTTGTTTGTCTAACATTTTTTTTCTGTTTTGGGATTCTCTTAGATTTTTCTTAATTTTAATGCCTTCTTGCTCCATTTACGTCAACATATCTGGGCTAAGAAGAATTCTATTGACTCGATTATCCCAATTTATGATTAGGGTGTCTCACTATCTACAATAAAGTTGAAGTGCTTTGAAGTGACTCATCTTAAATGATGCTTGATAATCATGGTGTTAGTTATCGTTCACATTTACTATAGCCAATGGGAAGGCGATCACATTTAAGTGTTGGCACAGTGGCATATACAATTTTGAGTATGGAGTAGGCTAAGTGGGGAGCAAATAGATCCCCTTTTCAGGAAACAAAATGAGCGTGAATCGAGCAATATTTTCAAGGGTAGTTTGAGTTTCGCATGAATCAAAGTTCAATGCATTTCATAACCTTACCCGAGGGGTTTTGTCCCATTTTAAACCAACCCATATGGTAAAAAAATTGATCAGGTTCTGGATTGGCTAGAAATTTAATTGCTCCCAAGTTAGTCCACTTCTTTTGAGTATAACCTCAGTTATTATTTAATAGATTTTTTTTATTGACCCTTAACTCCCATTTTTTTTATGTAGTTCGTATTTTTTATCAATTTAAGAAGCGTTGTTTTTCATAAGTTAGGGTCATTTAGAGACGTCAAACTATTCATTCTGAGGAAGTTGGTTTGTCTACGCATTAAAATTGAACCATAGGTGAAGCCATGTTCTCTGAAACGTTATTATTTAATTAAATTTTTTTATTGACCCTCAACTGCAAAATTTTTTTATGAAGTTCATAACAGACATGAAACCAATATAAACAAACACACACTTGACATAGTGATTTATGTGGAAACCCAACTCGGGTAACCACACGTAATGATTATAGGTCTTTTGTTATTCAAGGGAGAACTACAATAGCCTTGATAGGAATACAATCACTCTCTCCTCTCTAGATCGCATTGTGTTCTACCTCTATGGGTATGCTCCTATATATAACATATATCACTCAGTTACAGAGACTGATCATGAATCGATCACATAGTTACACGAACAATTCATAAGTAGCTTCCATGCATGCATGTGTGCATGTGCGTCTTCATGTGCATGTGCATGACCGCATGAGAAAATTCATTGGCATGTTTCCAAGAATATCCACCTTCACAACAATTTACCTAATATATCATTCCCTTAATTAATTCATCACCTTTATGCAAACCAAGAGAAGTTAGACACCACCATAACTTCTCTAACAAAACTGTTACGTGAACATTCTTATGTGATTCACTCTAGCATGGACCATTATGTCTCCATCAACAACTTGCCTAATAGACCAATGGGCTTATCCAAATCTCATGAATCAGAACCATAGACCAAATAATTGCAACCACTATAGGTGATACTTGTTCTTTTGTGTTTGAAGCACCCATTTCCATGCTCGTGACCTAGTTTTTTCATGTGTCTACTTACAACACCAACTGCATTTGAAATGCTGACCATTTCTCCATTGCAATCATCAAAATTCCTACTAGCATATAATACTCGAGACATATAACCCTTTTCTTCTTCATCAATTAGGACATAAACCTAAAGAGAAATTACAATGGAAAGCCAAAGGGATTTTACTAGTTTCACATTATTCAATGGATTTCCTAAGTATCTTATGTTGTGATAACCAAACTTACCATATTTCCTATCTCATATTTTCATGCCCAAGATTTCTTTTGTTACTCCCAGATAATTCATAACAAATGTCCTAACCAACTGAGCCAACCTATTGATCTCAACCATGCATGTGCTTGCAACAAGCATAACATATAACACCAAGATAATGAATATACCATAAACACAATGGTTATACTCACTTCTTCTAAAATTTGGCTCACCATGAAGGAATCAAACATCTTGTACCATTTTCCTAGCATTATTCAGGCCATACAATGATTTTTTGAGTTTGCAAACAAATCTCCTATGACCATTCTGGTTGTTCCATATACATCCCCTTATAAAAGGAGATTCATCAAATAATGCTCCACCTCAAACTTTGCATTCGAACAAACTTGACCAAATCCGTCGAGGTAAGACTTGCTTACCTCTAGTCCCATTTACAATGGAGTTCACCAAGCCTTTTATAGGCTTCATTACATGCAATCCATGGACACAATACCACGGGATACCCAAAACACATGGACCCAAAAAACCACCTGTTTTGACATAAAAACAGATTTAACTCATTAACTCTTTCATCGACTTAAGGCTAACCCAACATACATGCCTCACCACATTTTCAATCTACCTAAATATATGTCTACACTTTTCATAGGTGACCTAATAAACCAGGGGTATGCATGCCTATCCATGTCTTACAGACATATGCCCATTTACATGCAATCAATAATTTCTACAAATCCAAAGTAAATACAATATTTTTTATTTTTATTTCACGGTGATGCCCTGCACCTTCTATGTGAACACAGGTGGAGAGACACAATGGAAAAACAAAACTTCATCAACCATACCTGTAGCTGAATTTGCTTCTATTGTGGAGTCCTCTTTGGATGCTTGTTGCATTTTCCAACAATCCTTCTTGAGATGCCCAAATTTGCCACAAAACCAACATTTTTCCTTACCCTTACTGTCTGTTGACTTAGACCAGGTTGTACCTTTCTCATCTTTCCCTCCTTTTGTAGATCGACCTCTAAACACCATTGCTTCTTTTGTTGAGGTTTCTTTACCGGATGTTTTCCTCATCTCCTCACACAACAAACCTCCCACAACAGTGTCATAGTCAATGGAATTCGTTGTGTTAAAGCACACAGTTGTGACTAGATGATCCCAAGACTCAGGCAACGAACACAGTAGCATAACCGCCTTGTCCTCATCTTCGAACTTTACTTCCATATTAGTTAATTGACAAATCAGAGTATTGAAGACATTCAAGTGATTAGTAATTTTCTTACCTTCTTTCATCCGCAAGTTGTAGAACTGTCTCTTCCAGAAGATTTTGTTTGACAAGTTCTTTGCCATATACAGACTCTCGAGTTTGGTCCACAAACCTGGTGTCATCTCCTCTTCAATGATGTTAAACAACACCTCATCTCCCAGACACAAATGAATAGTACTGAGGGTGCTTGCATCGAGATCCTCCCAATCCTCATCTGCCATGCTTGTCAGTTTCTTTGTCTTTCTAGCCAATGCCTTTTGCAATCCTTGTTGCACAAACAGATCCTACATCTTAAACTTTCATAATACGAAGTTATTCTTACCGCTTAATTTCTCCACCTCAAATTTATAACTGTGCACTTTCTCCATTCGAAAAAAACACCTATCCAAAACTAAGATTATAATACTAGGTATTTTATGATGAAACAACAAGGATATGATATGATATTATTGGAAAAAAATTTAATCCAAAATATATATGTAATATTAAAAAAAAAACCATAAAAAAATATCCACCTTTTTTTTCATTCAATAAAAGGTCCACCTCTTACCATGAAAACGATCCTCCACTCATGCTCATTCAAAAAAGGTAATTATACCATGTGAATAAAATAATCCACCTCACCTTTTTACCATATTAAATTAATATTTTTTTTGCATAAGACAAAATACCCTTAAAAGACTTTAGTTTATACCATGCATGCCAATACCATGCAAACTTTGATTTTTTTTTTAAGGATAGGCGCTCCTTAAATGGTGTAAGGCGAGCCTCTAGTTTGGAAATCAACTTTCCCTTATTATGTAGGGATTGATATTTCTTAAGTGTGAGAGTGTGGGTGGGTCTTTAACACTTTCTAGCAAGCGTAGTTGATGAGACACATAATCACTCTTTTGTTCTTTGAAGATTTCCATGCAATTTTTTGTAGCTTACCTGCTGCATCCACTCAATTGGTACTTGGTACTTAATTGGCTTTGGTTTTGATATCACTTGTTGGATTGAATAAATACACATTTGACACACTGATTTATGTGGAAACCCAACTCGCTTAAAAACTACAAGCAATGATTATCCATTTTCTTCAAGGGAGAACTACAATAATCTTTTTTGTAGCTTTCCTGCTGCATCTACTCAATTGGTACTTAATTGGCCTTGGTTTTGATATCACTTGTTGAGTTGAACAAACACACATTTGACACAGTGGCACACTGCTGCTCTCTAGCTCGCATTGTATTCTATCTCTATAGGTATACTCGTATATATAACATCTATCACTTAGTTACACATACTAAATCGATCACATAGTTTCATGAACAATTGATAAGTAACTGGCATGTATGTGCCTGAGAAAATTAGTTAGGTATGTTTCCAACATTTATCAATTTAATAAGCGTTGTTTTTTATAAGTTAGGTTTTTTGCAAACGTCAAACTATTCATTCTGAAGAAGTTGGTTTGTCTGCGCTTTATATCCAACCATAGGCGAAGCCATGTTCTGTGAAAAACACCAGAATCCATTGCCATGAACTTTCACTTGGGATATATACAATGCGATAATATATGAGACCCATTATTGCGTCAAAATGCAGCAACAAATTCTGTATATCAAGGAATTTTTTGTAGTGTAGTATGTAAAGGTAAGCTGTTAGATTCCATCGCCATCTTGCTTTCTTTCTTGATTGATCAAAGACGACTATCAAATGCATCCAGCAGCTGTGCATTTAGTGCTGTTGCTGCTTGGATGTTAGAAAGTTGGATCTGAAAAATACTGAAGGGTCTGTCATTATGCTGTATGATATTTTCGGACTTTCTGCTTTGTTTTGTGTTGCAATATTCATGGCATTGTGATAAAGATCCAATCTATTAACTTCTTCATACAAGCTAGCGAAAACGAAAGATTCGTCTATATTTTAGGTGTATGGGTACCATTTT
>SNQJ01S0228669.1:0-14421 GCA_010110895.2 Picea sitchensis
TTGAAATAATTTATTTTGTATTCAATTTGAATTATAATACACTCATCACTTCACTTTATTATTTACCTTTTAAAATCTCTTAAACCACTTTGATTACTTTGACCTTTTGGCGCTTCTAGATGACATATGAGGGTCCTCCAACTGCGTAAGGCCATAAATTTCAAACCTTGAGGAGTTATGTGATTTTCTACATACCACCAGAAATGGCATGACATGTACTATCCATATATAATAGTATTATCTGAAAATATATCATAACTCATACCATTACCCATCAAACAAATTTGGGTCTATTACCCAAACCTGGGGTCTCCAACTTCTCATGGCCATAACTCTCTAACCGTGAGGAATTATGTGACGTTCCACATACCACTGGAAATGACATGACAAGAAATATCCATCTAGGATATTTTCCCTAGAAAATTCACTTTCCTTCACCTTATTATTCAACAATTAAGCATGGTTTCTCTTACTCNAAAGCGTCTTCCCGTGAGGGCTTTCACCATAAGGGGAGCACTTTGTAGTTCATCCATATTTACTTCTTATCAACCATGACAAAACAATAATGAGTCATATTTACATCAAACACTATTGGGTCCATTAACAAAACCTTTGTGCTACGGGTCTTTCTTCAAGGGTTGACATCAATGACAATCAACCTTAATCAACATATGCCTCGACCAAAAATCTATGGATAGCCTAGAACCCTTAACAAGTCACCCTCACAAAGAAAATGAAATACCGTCCATTGGTTAGAAAGAAAGCTAAATTGAGGGAAGTATCCTATGATAGGATTCCAATGTCGTAAAATCCAGTCTGATAGTTGTTGTTTACTCATTCTGGAATAGTAGAATTTTCCAACTAAGGATTTCTCAGCTAAACTTGAAACACGGTCCATAGCAACATCTCTGCCAAAAACACAGTTGGATTTTTCTACCCTAACTCTCCAAATCTTAAGATTACGGTGTGCATAATAATAGTTACCATAAGTTGAGTTGTGACCAACACCTCCCACACACAGTGGAGGATTCCTAACAGGTGAAACCGTCCAAGCGTCTCCAGGCCGAGTTTTTGGTGAGGTTTTGAGTGATCTATGAGATCAGTCTTCCCGAGGAAGGTCTCCCATATGTGGCCCCACACCTCCAATACCAGGGATAGGAACCATTTGTCGATCAATCACTTCATTCTGAGCTAGATTCTTCACAATTAGTGACAACCCTCCTGCCACATGGCTCATGCAATCATACATCAATCTATAAGTTTCTTCATCCAGAGAGAGTCCTTCGCTGGCCCATAATTTGTCCTCATCATCCCATGATAAGTCCACATGTTCTGACATGGATTCCACACTTGCCACAATAATTCCAAATAGGAGATGTCTAGTCCCATGCACCCGACCGCAACACCGTCTCATCCACAGTGACAATCCTGTGGAAACCCTAATTCCTAGTCATACTGAGGAAACCCTAACCTAATTGTGAAAACCCTAGCCTCACACTCTCCTCCATCCATCAGAACCTATTATAGTTGTTTTCTTTATTTTCTCAGTGTAGTGTAGTTATTTGTCACCATTTTAGAATATATGATATATCTAATCACAATATTCTTAGTAGGTTTATGAATTTGTACTATAGTTTATATTTATAAAATTATATAATAAGGGATTAGATTAATATTGATCAAGTTTTATATAGGGGTTGTTGGTGTTTGTTATAGACATCCTACTCCATTATTTTGATTTTCAAGTGCAATCCACCCTTGAAGAGAACATATGAGTTTGCAACTAAAGCATAGTTTTGTTGTGAGTATTTTTGGATAAGAACTGTGCATCTGGTTTTGAAAAGTCCTACATTTTTGGATAAAGCATAGTTGTAAGAAAACTTCACTAATTTCACAAAAAATTGTTTGAATGAGTTCACTGGTTGCTTTAAGGAAACTTGTGTGTTGCTCACAGGTTGTAGAAGTGCAATTCGAGGACGCAAAAAAACCACCCACGGTTTGATTGAAGGAAACTCATGACCCCTTGCTATTGCACTCAAAAATAGTGGTGGGAAGATTGTAGAGTAGGAGAATAAACAAGAAAAACAAGAAAGAAATATAAATCTTTCCTTATCCACTAAAATAGGGTTACAAATGATAGAGACAAAAACTAAACTAAGATACAAAGATGGTAAAATTACAAGGAGAACAACCCTAATATGAAGAATTCATGAAATTCTCCCCAGTGGAGTTGTCATTTCTATTTATGGAAAAATACCTGGTGAGTATGTATAATATTGTAGAGAAAGAATGTCAACTGCTTTGACATTATATTTTATGAGAAAATTATGGGCTGAGTTTATTATGGGTAAGCATGTTAACTACTTTGACATTGGATAATTCCAGGGGGTGGGTCTAGGGACTGCACATGATCGATAGCATGCTAGGTGCAACCTTGTGTCAGGTCCTCGTCTCCCCAGGAGAAGGCTTGAACCCCCTACCCAACATCCTCCTATTTCAGAGAGATTACAACAAGTAAAGCTAGCCACTTCATCATTGAATCTTAGCCTAGTAGAATACAATAGATTTTTTTCACTATCTGGGCAGGAGTTTCCTATCAGTGACATTGATAGAGGGGTTGGAGGTTCAACATGCATGACATATTATAGTCAAGAGAGGGAACATGGACACAACAGTCGTCCATGTGAACATCACAGATGATCGAGCTATAGGAATACATGCTATGGGCCTATAGAGACCAATGGACAACATAGGTTCATGGAGGAGGTTAGTACTGTAACCCTCTTTATGTTCTTCATCGTTATATATTTATTTTGTATTATGTGTATTTATATCGATATTTCATTGTATGTTTTTTTTTAGTTGTTACATTCTAGTAGTAGATCCTCTATGCCGATGGATGCATCAGTTCCTAGCCCCAACACGGATGCAATAGTAGAGACTGTATGTTCATTGGGTGCACCTCACACTTAGGTATGTGTCACATATGATAAATTCACCTTAGTCATTTCTTTATTTTATGGCATACTCAAATTTTTAATGTTCTCATGTTTCTACAGGATTTGGGAGTAGGCGATGTTGCAGAGTGTCCATCTAGGATGGACAAGTCACCTGCATCACAGGTATCATGTATGGAGTTAAATATCGTTAATTTTGAAATTGTTTGTGTTTATGTTTTTGAATTTTACTAGTTGGTACTAATAGTTTAATTTTATTAATATGTATGTAGGTTGTAGATATATTTACTAGCTATAGTACTTTATCACTCCCTGGGAACATGGGTGTTGCTTCTCGGTTACCGTTTTCCATGTCTAGGGAGTTGCAATCAATGGTACATATTGTGGGTGACCATCACAACCCACCCGTAGAATTTCCATCGACCCCATCGACTGAGACTGCCACAATAGAGGTTGTCTCAGAGAAGGTTGTACAACCTAGTGCTTCATATGCTAGTGAATCTCCATTGAGGCCTAAGATATTCACGATGAGATAATGCATTGATAATGATTTTTTATGTTTCATTAATTTGATTTTACACATATCTATTTAATTTTCTTGAATTGATCCTTATAACTAATGTAGTGTGGCATCACAAAGATACTGGGGTCGCGTAGGAGGGTAACACCATCATGAATGATAGTAGCATATGCAATGAGTTTTCTTAGGTTAAATTACAAAGTATCATTTTGCATGTTTATTAACTTTTTGAGGAAAAAACCTTATAACAATGTGTATTCTTTGTATAGTCTCCAAAGAGTCAAAGCACGCCCAGGCCTAGAACCTCTCAAGGTGCTTCCTCGAGCAAGAGAATAAATATAGATTTCCAGAATGCTCTTGAGGGTGGCGAGGGTGGAACTGGTAAACGATTGAACAACTACTGTCATTTTGTATCTAGGCCACGATATGGATGTTTTTTTATGTTAGGGAACTTGTTGTTGCTTTTTATATTGGCCACAAGTTGCCATTTTGTAAAAAATGAACAATTTAGACGATGTTGAATATAAATATATATACACATTTCATGGCACATTTTTTATGAATCTCACTGTTTATGCATTTTATGTTGATGAATGTATGAATATCAAAGTGTTTGAATTTCAAATTGTATGAATTTCATGTGTATTAATCCCTTGATTTTTTCTAAAGTGATTATAAATACTTACATTATGCATTAACAAATATCTTATGGTGGAAAATATTGATAAGTGTTAAATCCATAACCACTTAATGCTTCTAAAGTAGCATTGTTTGCTAATAAACCATCTATCTCTACATCATCGATAGATCATTCCTTCTGAATTATTTGCTTGAATGTTGTGGATATCCATATTCTAACTCACAACCAACAATGCATGGACTACCTCTTGAATTATGTCCATCTAAATCCAATGACAATCCACACTCAAATAGTGGTAACTTGAAAATATTTTGATCTAAAAAATGGCATATTACAATAATTTATTACAGACATAAATTTTCTCATTTATCTTCTACATAATATGAAATCACTTAACAATCTCGCCTCAATGTTAGTTCAAATTAACCTCCATAATTAATATTACAATTACTCAATTACGAAGATGACATAAGCTAAAATTCAATTATGCAAGTACACAACATTTGGACAACCCAAACACTTTGTATATATTTAGAATATGAAGTACATGCACCTATCAATATCTTATCAGAGGTTGTTAGAAGTCTGGCTCTTCAAACCTTAGCGATGGAAACCATAAGATAACATTAGCCAATATCTAACCCCATTAGATATCATCAACAATGTAGCATACACAATGGTAAGTCCTTTTTGGAACATACATTTGTATCCCACACTTGTACAAGATCAACTCTCTCTATCTTCTCTATAACAAGCACATTAGGTAGCACTAGGGTTTTAAGATTCCACAAAACCCTAACTTCTTTTCTTACCAGGGCTACATGATACAAGTATTTCTTTCCTCTTGTAGGTATAAGTCCTAGTATTCCTAGTCTCCTTAGGAAAAAAACCTTGACCGTAGTCTTCCTTTGACATTCCTTTGAGAAGCCTAATTGTTAGTTTCTTAGTTGATTCAATCCATAATTTCACCAATTACTAGGGAACACCCAATATTCCTCTTTTTCTATGCATAACATATATAAAATCATTTTATTTATGTGTAACCCTTCATAAATGCCAAAAAGACTAGTCAATGACTCATTAATCCCATCAATTATTAATAACATGTATTCAGTCTTCCATGATGTCCACTATAATTATTTATTTTTATTAATAGAATGCGAGAGTTCACATGGAAACTAGATCTTAGAATGGGTATCATTTTCCACCTAAAAATAAAGGTTTTGAGGTTAAATTTCTTGACACACCATAGAAAGTAATTCTATGCTACCAAAATTCCTCCAAGGAGACTTGAAACCATTATTATTTTCCCTTCACCATCTATGAGAGTTTATTGCATACTCCTACCGAATTTTTGGTTTAGAGCACACAAAGATATAGAGGACCCTCCCAAACCCAATCCCACAAACCTGTTGATGCCATGCAATTGTCATGCCATACATTTCCATGCCATTGTCATGCCTAGCCAAGTAATTCCATGACATGCCATTTTTATTTCCACACCATTTCCATGCCATGCCATTACCATGCCATTGAGATGCCTTTCCAAGCCATGCCATGCCATTATCATGCTTTTCCATTGACATGCCTTGCCATGTCATGCCATTGCCTAGCCATGCCATGCCATTTCCATGCCTTGTCATGCCATTGCCATCCCTTTCCATTGTCATGCCTTACCAGGCCATGCCACGACATGCCATTTCCATTGTCATGCCATTGCCATTGCCATGACATTGTCATGTAGCTTCTCCTATCTTGTCATGTAGTTTCCCATTTTAGCCTATATAAAAATAAATATAACATTCCATAAAATAAAGCAAGGAAAAATTCAAATCAAAATGTGGATTGCAATGAAACAAAAATAACAAAAAAAGAAACATTGCCATGCCATTGTTATGTCATTCCATTGCCATGCTTTGCAATAAAACCCTTGGAATACACCTTGATACCTTTTATCACATTTCTGTCATGATTTTCATCCCTCTAATGCTTGATGTCATGAATATTGTATTGTTGTCATGTGTCATCTTTCATTTCACCAAAAAATTGTTACCTAAACCCTATTTTAAGCTTGCATTTTCATCCCCCTTTCAAATAATGATTACTTGTTTTAAGGGTTGTTATATTTGTCCTTGTATTTCATTTCCTTGGCTTGACTTTCCATGGCATGTCATGCCATGCCTTGCCTTTGCATATCCTACCATGCCATGCCTTTCATTTCCTTACCTTGCCTTTCCTTGTCATGCCATTTTCATGCCTTATCATCTTGTTATCATGCCTTGCCATGCAATGGCATTGCCATGTCATTTCCATGTGTTTTCGGTCCATGACATTCCATGTCGTCACCATGATTTTCCATTTCCATGTCATTTCCATTCCATTTCCATGTATTTCCATGCCATGCCATTTCCATGCCTTTGCAATCCATGCATGGTATGGTATGCTTTGCCTTGCCATGGCATGTCTTTCCCTACCTTTCCATGGTATTCCTTTCCTTGTCATGGTATGGTATGGTATGGTATGCCTTGGTAGGTATGGTATGGTATGGTATGGTATCCTTGGCATGGTATGGTATGCTATACCTTTCCTTGCCATGGTATGGTATGGTATGGTATGTCTTGACTTGCTTTGTCTTTCCATGGTATACTAAAATGCAACATGGAACATGACAACCCTACAATATTCTAGAAATCAATCCCTAAAGGGATGAAAATTATGACAAAAATGTAATAAAAGGTGGAATGTATGGTATGGTATGTTATGGTATCCTTGGCATGGTATGTTATGGTATGGTATGGTATGCAAGTGAAGGAAAGGCAAGTGAAGGAATACCTTGCCTTTCCATGCCATGTTATGCCTTGTCTTTCCTTTCCATGCCTTACATGGTATGATATGGTATGGTACGCCTTGCCTTGCCATGGCCTTGCATGCTATGGTATGGTATCGTAATCCTTTCCTTGCCTTGCCATGGCCTTGCATGCTATGGTATGGTATCGTAATCCTTTCCTTGCCTTGCCATGGTATGGTATTCTTTGCATAGTATGGTATGATATGGAATGGTATGGTATGTCTTTCCTTTCCATGGTATGGTATGGTATGGTATGGTATTCATTTACTTTCCTTTCCTTGGCTTTCCATGGTATTATAAAATACAAGATGGCACATGAAAACCCTACAATATTCTAGACATAAATCTCTAAAGGGCTAGAAATTATGAAAAAAATGTAATAAAAGGTGTAATGGTATGGTATGGTTTGTTATGGTATCCTTGGCATGGTATGGTATGGTATGGTATGAAAGTGAAGGCATACCTTGCCTTTCCTTGCAAGGACTTGCCTTGCCTTGCATGGCCTTGCCTTACCATGTTTTTCCTTTCCTTGCATGGTAAGGTATGGTATGGTATGGTATGATATGGTATGGTATGTCTTGCCTTGCCATGTCCTTGAATGTTATGGTATGGTATGGTATGCATTTCCTTAGTTTGTATTTCCATGGTATGGTATGCGTTCATATGGTGTAACATACCGAGCCACCCATAGGCCATGCAATGCCACTTAAACATGCTGCAAAACACCCAGCCACCAGTGGGAGGGGCACGTTGTAGTCCCACGACTCAGTTCTCCAATGTTATCTCGAAATCAAAGGATTGTTCAACAATGTTAGAGGCATGAAAATCACATGCATTAATCAAGATCCATGCTACATCATAAAAGGGATAAACAACATGCCATGCACAACAAATAATAAACAGACACGCATATTAAAATAAATATCTCAAAGATAATTAAATACATAGCAGAATAACATTAGACAGAAAACACAGAGAGCACTTATCTTTCAAGTAACATTCACCAACTAGATGCAGACCAAGGACGTTACTCCCAACCATAGACATTGTTGTTCTTTTACTCTCAACAGTAGGTCACCCCCAAGCCATGGATATGAATCTGTAAGGACGGGTCCTAGGCCAAGTCTAAACACACAACAGTTGGATAACTAGCTCTCAGGTTTCCCAACCTCACAGAAAAACCCATATTTCCAGCTCTCTTTCCCCTTTAGCCTACACAACCCAAAGAAATAGACACCCTTCTCTGCCATGCAGTCCCTCAGGTTGTCCCATTTCTCTTTAGGGATCCAATGCTACTAGTCAGGAAATATCCCTACTAGAACTCCAAGGGTTCTTAGTTGTGGACAATTCTATTTGAACTACCATCATTCTCATAACTAACATGTCTCTGAGCACTCAAGCTATCATATGCCTTTCAACACTCATAGCAATCCAAAGTACACCAACTCTATTCTACCCAACCTACATAACCTCAATAAAATGGACCCCCTTCTCTGCCACTCAGTCCCTCAGGTTGTCCATCTCCTTCCAAGGCTCCAGTGCTTCTAGTTAAGAATCTCCCTACTGGGACTCTCAGGACTCATAGTTGTGGATAGTTCTATCTGAACTTCCATCAAGATCATGCACACAAGCGTACATTCCCTCCTAGAATGATCAATAATTATTGCATCCATTAATCAATGGATCTCCTATTCCTACCATTTGTTTCCATGATCATACCAAGAGCACACAAATTTCATCTGAGTGAAGGAAGAGGAAGAAGAAGAATAACCCGGGGATATGAAATGCACCAAGAAAAATAATTGAACCAAAGCAGTCCCCAAGGAATGTTTATATAATAACAAGAACCAAGGACCACATGGCCTCCCACAAGAAGCCCAAGTAACCACTTTTCTCCATAAAATAAATTATGGGTGAATAAAATAATAATAAAAAAGACTTATCCCCCCAAGCCCCCTCTCTCACGGAATCATAGCCCCCTATCTCTTTTGTCCTTTTCTGTATTGTAACCAGTGGTGTATTTTATTAATGTATATGAATTATTACATTTCCTAGGCACTTTGGGCCCTTTTTGACTTTATTGAATCACCAACCTAAGTCACAATTACATAATACATTATAGTTCATAAGGGTTAAAATTTGGATGTTACATCCCCCTCCCCTTATTTTGGCACAGTCCTCAGTGAAAAACACCATTCTAATGTTATTAACATTACAAATATAGGCTCTTTGGCCTTAATCCACACAAGCATTCCAACCAACTCTTATATACATAGGCACTCTGGCTTAAAATTAAACATGTATACACAGGTATTCTGACCCAAAACATGTATACAAATCTTCATAATTTGTATTTTTGGTAGCAGTTCCAACCAAAAAGCTCTCCTTCCCTTCTCAAACCTACACAACCCAAAGAAATGAACCCCTTTCTCTGCCATGCAATCCCTTAGGCTGCTCCACTTCTCTCCAGGGCTCCAGTTCACTCGGCGAGGAAGTTTCTTAGTCGTAGCTTGAAGAAATCTAGGTGAAACAAGTCCAGTGGACTTTCTTCATTCCATGCCTTCATCATTGATATCGATTTCCTTCTAGTTTTCTTTTTCACGATATTCCAACTTCAATAGCCAGCATATCATCTGTATTATAAAAATACAATCATCATGAGATATTGTTATAATAATTTGAATCATAAATGTCAAATATGTTTTATACATGGAAACAAAATTTTCCAAGCATGAACTTTCTTCTCATAATAATTTGGCTCTTGCAGCAATAGGAACTGGTCTTGTTTATGGACTTGTAACACTGCCATATTCAATACCCTTTCTTCCTGCAATTTCAACATTCCTCAGCCAAACAAATTGTCAATATCTCAGGTACAAGCTATATATATATATATATATATATATATATATATANCTTAGAATTGTTTGCTACTACAATTCATTTACTTTCATCGATCCAACTATCAATTGGAATGATCTAATCATTACATACACATGTATTATTAGCCACTACATTCTTTCTTCTATCCAACATAGCTTTTCTTTAATTTAGCATTAACCTGCAACTTTCTTGTTGTAATATCTAACAGTTCCTGAAGTGTTTTCAACTTCATGAGTTAGCAATACTCACATTATGTCATCTATAATTATTTCTATAGTATATACATGAATTCACCCAAATGCATTCAATGATTCCTGAAATATCACTTGTAACATTTTTAATAGCTCCAAAAAATGATGTTGGAATTGTAACAAACAACAATCCAATCACCCTCAGCTAGTACTCATATTAAATATAATGCATCTATCCATCATTACCTATTTTAGCACCATGGGTTTTTCATAATGAAACAATTAATTACTAAATAAAATAACTATCAATGTGCCAATACCCATGGCCACATCTACACAACGCATCCATGGATTGGCTACATAATGCCACATGACTATGTCATGTATTCCATCATGATGAGTTGGATGGTCTGGCCAATGCCTCAACACATCATCCACACACTTCCTACTGCTTTCCTGACTATTTGGACACGTTCCTTTTCAACCCAAACACAACACCAAGAATGTAATTCTTAAGTGCTCTTCAATGTCGGCAAAGAGATTGCAGTCCAAACATCAGATATATAGTAGATACCATTGAGAACTGACATAGTGCTATAGCCCTTCCATATCCAACCATATTATGGTTTCACAAATGACTAGCTCTATGGATATTAATTGTTATAGAAGGAGTATGTATCCTGAATTAATCCAGTTATAATCCCATAACCAATCATAACATAATATGCAACCAAAATTTTATCTAAATGCATTATAACATCAACGAAATTTACATGCTCTAGGACTTTTGCCATTACATATCAATTTAAATATTGAAAATTAACTGAGGGAATTATTACCTCAATCCCCTTCAACATTTATGCATCAACAAAAAATAAATGCATACGTTCCTGGTTGTTATCAACCTACTTGTTTCTATCTGACCAACTGATATTTGTAGAAGCTCACAAAATTCCTCCTTCAACATTTTGATCACCATTCCTACCACCCTCATGGGTCTTCACCTAGATAGAAATCATAAGAAAAAACAACATCCACATCTTTAAACCTGATATATCATTTTTCCTGAATACATAATCCTTCATTAGTCATACTCAATCATTATTTCATAATAATAGGCTATTCTAAGTTCATAAGCATTTACTTCTAGCATGCCTACTAATACATATGCAATTTAACTTCATTGTATGCCTCATGCATTCTAGTGCGTTTATGTTTCAAATAACTTATTCATTTATCTATTTATGTTGTAGTTGGTTGTCCTTGAATTCCTTCAGATCCTTGCTTCCTTGCGTGCTTCCATTCTTCTCATTTGCACTATGATTCCCTAGTTTGAACACTTTCCATCCAAGTTCCACTTGGTCATTCAACAAACCAACCAACGTACTCAAATTGCAACAACTCCCCTTGGGTATTCATGTTTAACTTTACCATTATGAGACATTCTAGCACCCTGGAATGAAGTAGCGCAAAAAATTCCATCATTCTACTACAACCTTCTTGAATCAATTACAGTTACTCATAGTTCTCCATTAGATTACTTCATTAACATTTCCCTATGAAACCACACCTTTCACACTTAATACCATTCCCCAATGGAAGTCCATTTCACTCCGTGCAAATTTTCAAGTGAGAGAGCATTCCTAATTCTCTGCATTGACATCCTTCTTCCACTATGAACTCTGATATCATAAGTGGATTTCTTTCACACTTAAGCTTTGCAATTGTCTACACATTTCTACCTTCAAGGATATGGAGCCTTACTTTTTCCATCTATACCCTTCCATGACACTTTCAACCTGCTAGCTTCATATCCTATGTGAGGATTCTTTATTTTGTAGTAACTCATCCAAATTCTATAATATTTTTCATTCTTCCATGACCCTAACATATGATCCTCGACTGGAATTGATCTGATTATATCTCTAGTCCTGCCAAAATCTACAACAAATCATATGGCTAGAATTATACATATCATACAAAATTGTCAATTAAATTTACAGGTACATTTTTTGTTTAATTCATGAAGAAAATATATCACTATTATCCAAATTAGAATATTTCCAGGCCATTCTCCTCTGAATCAGACTTCCAATGGTTGTAATATTTCCCCAATCAGATATATGAGATAAAAGTTAGGGCTCACTGAAAAACCACCTTCAACCCCTTTTCTGTCTTCAAAAACAAAAAATTGGGCACTGGCCCCATTTCATTTTGATCAAAGTCTCATATGAACAGAGATATGACCAAGCGCTTAGGTAATATGCACCCATTTGAAGCTTTAGAACTTCGAGCTTCGAAGGTTTTACCTATACCGCACATCACATTTCCTGAATGTCGAACTGGAAAACTTTTAAATAGACTCTTCTTCAAAGCTCCGGGGCTCCAGAACTTTGAGCTTCGGAGGTTCTACCTTTATCATCCCATGTTTCCTCCGAACATTGAACTAGCGAATTCCTAGAGTCTTGTCAGCAACCACACACTAGGGGTGTTCTATGTGGCGAAAAATACGTAGATGACATGTTTCCCATTCAATGGGTGACACATGTCAAGTTATAACTGGCACGAATGGTCTTCAAGAAGCATGAAATATGATGAAACATGAAAGCATCAAGTGTTTCCATGTCACCCTAGGTGACGTCAACAAGCCATGTCACTTTGATGCTCTGTGACTTTGGAACTCTGGACTTCGAAGGATTTCACCTCAACACATTATAAATATTTCGAACGCAAAACTGGAAAACCTCCCGAACCACCGCTCTCCGAAGATTTACTACTTCAGTTCTTCGAAACGTTGAGCTTTATATAACCCCTCAACATAGCACAACAAATCTCTCGAAATGCCGAACTTCTGAACAAGTATTCCCTGGAGCTTCATAACTTTGGGGCTCCATAACTTGGGAACTTTAGGCTTTGGAGGATTTCTCTACTAAACACCACCCCACCTTTGAACTGTTGAACGTCGTAATTATGAACCCTTGCTAATATTTGGACACGTGTCCCCGAGCTTGAATGATCCGTATTGGTTCCGGACTTTAGGACTTCAAGGAACTCTTTCTCCAAGTGACATAAGGACTAAAAATCCCGAATGTCAAATATTTGATAATCTGTAGACATGCGTCCCAGAAAACAAACGAGCATGATTTTCTCCAGAGTTAGGGAATTCAGGAGATTTTCTTCCTAGCAGCTTAAGTACTTGCTTCTCCTAGAGTGTCGAACCTTCGAACTTCCGTGAGTTCTATGACTCACACTCTCTCGCGCGCAGATCTGACAGCTGAGATATGATATTCTCCACTATTTCTCACTTCCTGATATGTGCATGATCCAACGAACCAGATCTGTCCTCAGACCAATCCAACAACCCAGATTTGTCCTTGGACCAATCCAATGGTCAAGTACTCCTCCCAGTGATCTACGACATAGATTCACTCCGGGAATTCAAATCTTCAAGGATTTTACCTCCCTTTCATAAAATACTTATTATTTACCGATGCAATGAAGTTCGAAGGACTCTGATGCTTAACGACCCTGCACCTCCTCCAGATTCGACGACTGCGAAGGATATGTATTCTCCCGAACAGATCCAACGGTCCAAATCTAAACTTGATCCAAATTGGGTGATCGTTCCCAAATGTGAAAGGGATGGTCATGATCCTTCAATCCTTTACTAAGGATCTCAAAGGTTCTATATTCTGCACGAAATCTGCAACGCCATTCCTCCTGAGCTTCACAACTTCAAATTCCTAACTTGATCTCAACCATGAGACTCTGAACAAAAGATTTGGCCCATACCATCTTAGTGTTTCAACCAATACCTATGACACCTATTTGTCACATACCTGATCACCCACAGGCTGGGCTACGCCACCTAAATAGTATGTATCACACCCAACCACGAGCAGGAGGGAACGATGCAGTCCCAAGACTCATTTCTCTGATCTTATCTCGAAATCAAAGGATTGTTCAACAATTTTAGAGGCATGAAAATTGCATGAATTAATTAATATCCATGCTACAACACAAAAGGGATAAATAACATGCCATGCACAACAAATAACCAGCAGACAGGCACATTAAAATGCATATCTTAGAGATAATTAAATACATAGCAGAATAACATTAGACAAAAACCAGAGAGAGAACTTATATTTCAAGTAACATTCACAAATTGGATGAATACCAAGTGATGCAGGAGCATCCACACTTCATCAAACGAACCAGCGCGAGGAGAAAGAAGAAACAGCTGGACAAGCCAGCAAACCTCAAATTTTGAATTCTACCTTGGTATTGTTGCGCCGCCGTTTAACTAAAGGCATTCAAAGCTGAGCGCACTTGTATTGTATTATGGATAGGAAGGCATTTAATGGTTTTAATGCTGTTAG
>SNQJ01S0228670.1:0-14421 GCA_010110895.2 Picea sitchensis
TTATGACGAATTGATATAAAAATCCTTCAAAACTTCTTCAAAAATGGTTAAATACACATATAATACCAATCAAGAAGGATTTAATCAACATCATTAATTAACCAAATCACGAGCCCAATATACATTTTTAGAAATGAAAGGGATTGTTGGGCGACTGGGGAGATTAGAATTCCTTTGAAGCCAGATGCCAAGCCAATGAAGTAGACACTATATTGATTGTACCCAATATCTAAGCAGAAAGTGAAAGCAAAAATATATAGGATGTTGAAAGCTAGTATTATTGAAGCCGTCACAGAGTCAGAATGGATCAGTCTGATGATGATTCAGGACTAGAAAACAAGTGGAATCATAATTTGTGCAGATCTGTGAAAATTGCTTGATGCTTGCTTACATGACCCATTTCCCACCCTATGTACAGATGAAGTTTTGGAGAATGTAGGAGTAAAGGAAGCTTACTCATTTATTGATTGATTCTCTTGATATCACTGGATTAATATTACTTAGGAGGATAGGCATAAGACAACATTTGTGACAAAATAGGGATGTTATCAGTATACAGTCATGCCTTTTGGATGGAAAAATGTACCAACAATATTTTCTTGAGTTGTTTTCGCAACTTTTAAAGAATTTATTCATAAATTCCTAGAAGTATATTTGGATGATTGGACTGTGTTCAGTTTTTTAAAAGGCCATGTTGAAACTTTGCGCCTGATGTTGGATAGATGTAGACAGTTCCAGATTTCTTTGAACTTAAAGAAGTGTATTTTTTGTGCACCGTTTGGTATCTTGTTGGGTCTTGTAGTATGTAAACAAGGACTCTTGGTTTATCCTGCGAAGATTGTTGTTATTGTTGATTTTCCACCACCTACTTCAGTGCGAAAATTGTGAGCTACATCGGGTCATATGGGGTACTACAGAAAGTTTATTAAGGGATACGTGTAGATCGCAATCCCATTGGAAAAATTGCTGAAGAAGGAGGTCAAATATCAATGGAACAAGGAATGCTAGCAAAGTTTGGATATCTTGAAGCAGAAACTGGTTACTGCGTCGATTTTAGTATTTCCATATTGGAAGAAGGAATTCCATGTCCACGTGGATGCATCATCTATAACATTAGGCGTAGTTCTAGCCCGACCATGGGAAGGAGGTTTGGATCATTCCATTGCATTTGCCAGGAGAAAATTGTCAACCACTGAAGAAAATTACACTACTACAGAACGTGAAGGACTAAAAATGATATATGCACTACATAAGTTTAGACATTATCTGTTGGGATTACATTTTAAGATGTACAAGGATCATTCTGCACTGAGATAATTCGTTAATAAGCCAGTGTTCGAGGGTAATATATGCAGATGGTTGTTATTATTTCAGGAGTATGATTTTGAAGTGATTGTGAAACTAGGAAAATAAAACACATGACATGATCATTTGTCGCACATATTAATAGGGGAAGATGCAGGAAATGTGAATGACAATCTACCAAATGCACACTTGTTCGCAGTATAGATGGTCGATGATTACTTTGTAGATAATGTCTAGTTCCTGAGCACATGAGTAGCCCCACCCAAATTCACAACTACACATAAGAAACAATTAGTAGTAAAGGTAACAAATTATTAGTTCATAGTGGGGAATTTGTATAAGTTAGGTGTGGATGGTATTCTTCAACGATGTGTATTGGAGCATGAGAGACCTATGATATTATCAGAGGCACATGAAGGAACTGTGAGAGACGACTATACATAGAAAGCGACGACTCAGAAGATTTTGTGCACAGGAATTTGGTGGCCCACTTTTCATAAGGATGGTAAGGAGTTCTATCAGACTTGTAATGTCTGTCAATGAGTTGTGAAGCCATCTAGAAGAGATGCAATTCCTTTAATATCACAAGTTATGTTGTAGGATTTTGATAAATGGACAATTGATTTCATTGGACCGATCAACCCACCAACAAAAAGGTTAGGAGCAAGATATATAATCAGTGCGACAAATTATTTGACCCGATGGGATGAAACATAACCTGTTAGAGATTGCAGCTTGAAATATTTTACGCGGTTTCTATTTGAGAATGTTGTCACAAGGTTTGGATGTACAAGAATCCTTATGAGAGATCATGGGACCCACTTTTTGAATAAAAAAATTACTTCTTTGATAGAAGAATTCCAAATTTATCACCAGAAGAGAACACCTTATCATCCTTAGGCAAAAATAACAATGGAAGTGTTTAACAAGATCCTAGAGCATGTGCTAACGAAGATATGTAATGTAAATCGAGATTACTGGGATCTAAGGATTCCTGTAGTACTATGGGCATATCAGACTAAATGTAAGAAGTTGACAGGACATACACCATTCTGATTAATATATGTGTAGGAAGCAGTTATGCCCGTGGAGTTCATTGTGTCGAGTTTGGGCATTGTTGCGCTGATAAAACTCACTGATTCTGGCGCAATAGAAAAAAGACTACCGGATCTAGTGGAACTAGAAGAAGACCGCTTCATCGCAGGATTTCACCAGCAAGTCCAGAAAGCACGCGAAAAGGCATGGCATGAAAAATATATTAAGTAGAAGGAGTTCCAGATATGAGACTTAATTTTGCTCTATGATAACAAATTCTTACAACACCCTGGAAAGTTCCAAATGAACTGGTTGGGTCTGTATGCGATAAGATTTGTGACAAAAGAAGGTGTTGTTCAGTTGGAGAAAATGAATGGGGAAATCATGGAAGGATTGGTTAACGATAGTCGACTGAAACTGTATAGGGACAACCATGCTTCTACGCACTAGCCTGATTGCACAATATGTGTACCATAGTATATGTATTATAGTATCTGTATTATAGAAAAAGAAAGAAAAGAAAATAAAAAGCAATAAAATAGCTTGAGGCAAGCTACAATAAACATTTGAAGAGATAGGGGGATTGAAGTTCGGAATCGAGCATTGTTCAAAGGGTCAAATTAGCAGAAAAAGAGATGAACATGAAAATGTTGTGGAAAGGAAGGAGAATTGAACTGGGCAGAGAAAGGAGAATTGAAGAACCAGGATAAAGACCTATGCAGGGGACGAAAAAAACATTAAAGATCAAACATAATGGTGATAAAACGGGAACACGTAGTCATAAATGAGAAGTGACGACGATATTTTGATAGGCTGGCAAATCTAGACCACGATTTGTTGGAAAATACAAAATTAATGCATGATTCAGACGAGAATTGAATGTGAATAAAATGAGATGGGATTGAGAATTTGGGTGCGAAGAGGAAGATAACAAATGGCAATAATCTATAAAAGAAAACGAGGGGTGACGAGAAAGGGTTATTGTTTTGTGAACATTTGAAGAGAATAGAGAGCCAGAGAAGAGTAGAGTGAGTTGCAGACAGAGCCGTGTTTCAGAAATTCACGACGCCACCAAAGGTAGGAGAAACCACATCGTAGATGAAGAAGCCACGTAGTAAGCAGACATCAACACTTGTGCAAGAAGAAACCTCGAGAGCAGAGGCATCATATCTTGTCAAATTTCCCATGGCTTATGTGCCACCCAGAAAGCCAACAACAAAGCAAGTTAGATTTCCCAAGAAGCTGAGGTACGACCTTGTTACACCGATGATTCCACCTAGGGTCACTATTGAGGGAGATATGATGGGAATAATAGGAATCCTGAAGTTTTCAGACCATGACCTTGTAGATCTAAAGAAGTTTCTAGAGTTGGAGCCAAAGAATTATCTCTGCATGTCAACCAATCCAGACTCACTCGTACTCACAGTCGAGTTGTAGGAGTGGGCAACAGGATTGCAATGAACATGCATACTGAACCTGTTGGAGATACCACATTTTGGCAGAAGTGAAAAAATCAACATCTATGTCAAATTTTTGTTGAGTTGCATCCATGGAGGGTTCCTATGGTTGGATAGGCTAGTGTTGATTGACACCCAACTCATTACGTGGATATCAGGATTGCCGAAGGCAAGGGAAGAACCACTACCTCTGTTCACATATAAGACTCATGAGAAAGAATTAGTAGAAAGGATGAAGGAAAAATATGGCACACAGAGAGGAGCACATGGATTGGATGTAGAAAGCATCAACGATGATTCTGTTAGGTTTGTGATGCAAGTGTTGGATTGCAAGCTACTCAAAAAGTGTAGCAGAGATTAGGTGCCAACAAGAGTAATAACAACAAAAAAGAAGTGCAAAACAAGAGTGTAGATGAACTGGGTGACATTTTTGTTGAACCAGTTCTTAACCGACTGCAGGGAAGCATAAGAGAAAGGAAAATAGTTTCATTATGCTTGGTCGTTGATTTTGATTGCATTGGTTGTCTGGAGGGAGCGGAAAGAAATTGAGTTCTTGGAAGGTATGAAACAACCGTTCTTGGTAGCAAGATATGTTTCTTTGTGGCATACCGCACATAAGAACAAACAATTGGACAATAATACCACCTTATACATCTATCAGAAGACAATCTGTCAATGCATTGAGGAAACACCACCCAGTCTACCTCCAATAATTGAAGCATACAAATAAATCACATGATTCAAGGCAGGGCCGCACCATATGTACATTCAAGCGAAGAGGGATCCAAATCAACAATGGTTATCGACTAGCTACAGACTGACAAAACATGATGTTAGAGAGATTTTCAATGTCTGGGAAGAAAAATGGAAAACCCTAGTGATAGAAACATCACAGAAGGAGACACAACAACTAGAGAAGGATCAAGAAGAAGAACAAGAACATGAAGAACATGTGAATGGTGCAGGAGACAATGAAAGAACATCACACACTAGAGAGGAAAGAAAGGAGAACCCTAAGGAGCAATTAATGCATAAACATAAGAAGAGGAAACCCTCAAAGGGAGTAGCTATCCAAGCCTTGACTGAGGATGACTTGGAGAAGAATGGGGATAATGTCAAAGAAGTAACTGAAGAAGCATTTCTGTGAGCTGCGCAGAAACAGGAGGAGATCCACATGAATGTGCAGGCGTATATAGCTACATTACTCCAAATTTTGGAATCAACCAGGATAGCGCAAGCCCGAACAATAGAAGAAGAACAAACAAAGAGCACAACAAAGACAACAAAGTCATCACTGACAACATAAAAAATACCATTATCATCATCTGAGTGACAGATCATGAAGATATCCACATGGGCCATAGAGTTCCCCACAATAGAAATGCAGGAGCGCGGGAAAGTATTAAGCCATATTGACTTAGTGTTGTCAGAACTACCGATGAATGTGTTACACAAATTGAAGAAAAGTGTTATACATGAGATCCAGAGTTGTGCATAGTATATTTCTATGGAGTTGGCCAAAGTAAATGCACACAACGATGCACTACAAAAAGAGTATAGTAAACTCATGCTAGAATGAGACAAGGTCGTGTAGAAAACAACAAGATTACAACAAGCAATGCAAAAAGTATATAAAAAATTCCTAGAGGTACCATTGGAAATAGATACTCCCTTGGAAGAGCAAGTAACATAGATAAGCAAATCCATTTAGGGATTTCTTGCAAAGATAGTATATTTGGAAGTTCGTACAATGCCAAGTACCCCACCAGAGGAAAGGGAGAAATAGGAAAAGATTGTTATGATGACCGTAGTGAGAATTAGGAGATTGGATGAGGAATGTGCAAAGATGTACGAAGAAAGTACACAAGTGTGGTCTCATTTGATGGAGAATGTAGAGTTACAAGCATTAGAACAAAGGTTATAAACTATGTAGGAGAAGGCACATAAATTCAAAGAAACAATGAGCACTCTGACACCAACAAAATGAATGACTACCAAAGTTGAGAATACGATGTTGTACCTCGAGATCAACTAGATAAGAGCTGAACAAAAAGCTCTTGTGCAAAGTCTTAAGCCATTGTAAGAGGAAGCCTTTCGGGTGACAGAAGAACTTGTAGTTGCACAAGGCATAGTGAAGCAAGCAGTGCAAGACAACGTAGGGAAACTGAAGACACCCATTACCCCATAGACAACAAAGAAGATTTTGGAGCAAGAAGAAAAAGTAAGAGAGAAGGTAGCAACCGCCAATGAAACTTTTCAAAAGTTCGTTGTGACATTCCAGGAAGTGCAATGAAAGGATTGAGTGGCTCAGGATGAGCCACAGGTGAGTGTTAGGGGCCTATTGGGACACGATTTTGGGACCAGTTTTGGGAAGTGCACAGTGCGCGCAAAGGAAGGAAAGACAATTGGTGCATTTTTAGGGACCAACACACGTAAAGGAAGGAATACCGTTGAAGTCATTAGGCATTTTGGGTCCATTGATATGGGCTAATCCCTATTGTAATTGTATAAATATGTAAGGGTTTTGGGGTAGATAGGAGGAAATGTAATGTAATAGAAGAGAAAATAGGCGTGTATGAATGTATGTGAGAATGAAGGCATGAAGAGCGACATAGTTAGATAGAGAAATAGGAGAACGACAAGGGCATGATGATGAGCATAATGCATATATTTAATAAGGGATGATTCTGAATAATATAATAAGGAGCAGGTCTTTGTGGACGTAGCCCATCTTGGTGAACCATGTTAAATATGGTGTCTATGTGTCCTGATGTGTTCGTTGCTCTATTTATGGCGCACATATGATATATGTTTGTTATTTTGAATATATTACATGTTATTATGTTTTTGTGCACATGATATAAGGTATAATGAACCGATTCTAAGTATAATGGTTATGAGGATTGCCTCCCCTCCCTTCATCATTCTAGAAACCTGCTTCCTGTAGTTCCCATAGATACCTTGGGTGAGACTTCACTTGCTTCCAAGTGATGTTGAAAGGGCTAGTATCTGAGGGTTTTGTTGGTGAATTCATGTTGAACCCTGGGTCTTCTCACTATGCGCCAATATTCTAATCGAGTTAAAGGTTGAATAATTGAAGATTTATGAGAAGATATGGACCGTCGGATGTGAAATATGTCAGCCATTGGATCCTTCAAAAAGGTGGATTTAGAAGGATCCATTTGGAAATCCTGGTGGTGGTGTTGTGTTTCCTAAAGATCTTGTCCGATCGAGGTAACTGATGTGTAGCTTGGAAACCCAAGATGACCGGGACCATTGGTCCGCACGATCGTTGACCTTTCGATCTATCGGATGAGAATGTTATGTCGAAAGGGCCATGGGTGGAAGAGAATGCCATGTCAGCTTGCCATTTTGGATGAGATGTTAACAATGGCAGGTGAATCAAATAATTCCACGTGGAAGTCAGGTACATGTGGGATCCTTAGGGGATTTTGGTAAAGGAAAAGGAAAAATACTGAAGGATGAATCACGAGCATTCATTAGGAGAGGAGATTATATCTCGACTGTCCATTAGGGGATCGATGGTTAGAAAGGATCGTCTACTAAATTTGGTTGAGTGTGGTTGAATTTGGTTGATTGTGGTTGAATAGGGTTTTCTATCGATGACCACAACGAACTATGGTTGAATATGGTTAATGGTCGACTCTAGTTCATTGTGGTTAAGCATATTTGATGTTTGTTGGTTGATGTTGCATTGATACATTCCTAAAGGGTTATGCCACATTGTGACACTTATTCAAGGTTATGCTGCATTGCAACATTCCTCATGGGTTTTGTTGGATTGCAACGTTCCTCATAGGTTACACACAATTCCTATAATTAATACCTAGTAGAAGTAGGAAATGTCACTATATGACATTTGATAATGTTCACTTATATTTGAACTTGCAATTGTTGGAATATTCACCAATACCGAGAGGGAGGGGTGAATAAGTATTGATCACTTTTCACCATTTTTTTATCTTAAGCACATCATGTAAGCGTTAACCATTAACAATGCCATTTATCATCATAAAAAACCATACATAGAACACAATAATTTTTACGTGGAAACCCAAATGAGAGAAAACAACAAAATTCTTTTCTTATATCATGTTAAGTTTACATTCATAGGAAGCACCAAATTCCAATATTCTCCAACACCAACTGGAAGGAGGGACCATGATCCAGGAGGATCTAAGGAACACTCGCAGAGGTCTAAGAGGATTTGAAATTCTCATAGAGGTCCTAGGGGATCGATAAATGCTCAAAATTAGACCATCTCGAATTTCGATGAAAATGACATCACTGCGTAGATCTTGTCGTCAGCTTTCCAACGGTGCAAACGATGCCTCAAACAATGTTTGTATGCAAAAGTTATAAGCGGTCAAAATTCCAATCAACCAGGTCAAAGGGAAAAGTACATGGGTAAAAGAGGTGACATGTGTCACCATTGAAGGGTGACATATGGCACGTGATTATTGAAAACTGACTGGGTAGATTGTACCTCTAGGTGGATGAAATGTAGGTTGACAAGTGGCGCACACGTGGTCCAATCATCCATTGACAAGTGGCATTGGAGAGCCAATGAGAGGTCACCACGTGGCAACCTCCCATTAGCCAATACTAGTTAATGTATGTTGAACTTATGGACTCGACAGGGGTCAAACTTGTGATCTCCACAATCTCCCAAGACTTAACATAGCCCCCACTACCAACGTGCCCTCATATTTGACTTAACCTTTATATGTCACACAATATATTTAAATTTATGTTGAAGTTTGTTTGGGCAGCAAAAGGTCGAGGGCCTAAGCCTCGACCCATAGACCTTGATTCATGTATACACTATGTAACCACCATTCCAAAGCACATGGAGTTGTAACAAAGTTTGCGCGGGAAGTTTACAACAATACAACCGACGGATTAATATATATATATATATATATAGTTATACTATATACTATATATATAATATATACCATGTGTTATAAAATGCGCCAACTAATATGCCAAGGGTCAAGGGGAATAGAACCCCCAATCTCTGCTAAACATAGCCAACGATTTAAATGTTAGGCCAAACCTCCCACATTTAACATGATTCCACTAAATATAGAGTTAATTTTCTAGTTAATTCGGATGGGGAGTTAGACCCACGCTCTATATATTGGGCATGGATCTCAACACATTACACATGTCTTGAGACACATGGTTGAAGGTCTGGACAGATCCTGAGGTATACATAGATCTCGAGGTGGAAAATTTTCCAAGACATGGTATGGATTTCAAGGTTGTATGGATGTCTCGATTTGCATCCCAAGAAGAGGTTATATATGTTGTCTCATAAAGCGTGCCATGAGGTATAATGACAACACCTAGGCAAGTTTATACTCATTTTCACAATTTTTCACAAGGATTATGAATTTGAGGTATATTTTGTCATTTGAAGTCATTTGTAAAATTCTTCGCCAATTTTCCATTAATGAGCATTTAATGCATTGTTTTACGTGCCAAAGAGGCTGAAATTGAGCCAGTTTGGAAATTGGTCAACTTTATAGTCAAATTTCTCAGAATTTCGCAAGGATTTCAATGGTGAAGTTATTTTCTTGTTTTTAGTAATGAAATTTAAGAGAATCCATTAAATTATCATATGCGAGTCATTTTACATGTGATTTTTGATATTTGAGATGGAAAAAACAATTTTTATGGGATTGAAGGGAACTTCGAGATGAAAAAAAGTATGTAATCTTTATGTAATTTGAGTTCTTTTATTTTTTTGTTGTTTCATCTCATCATTCAAAAAACTAATCATCAATTTATGAGTTTTTGGGTAAAAATCACATCATCAGAATTCTACAAACCACCCCAATACGATCAATAAATTATTATGGATTAAATTAGATACTACATGTATATACTTGAAGAAATAAGTGGTGTCTAAGTATTTCCGGATCACACAAACCCCCTGATTTACAGGAACCAACCTGAAGGAAGCTCCAATTCCCTGATTTACCAACACTAACTGGAAGGAGGCACCAACCCACTGGATTTACCAAATCCAATTGGAGGGAAGCACCCACTCCCTAAAGCACAAGCACCAACCTGCTAAATGAAGACACCAATCTTCTCAATTGAGCACCAAATCAATAAGATATCACCAATCCAAGATATTCATACACATAATACTTCTGACTTCACTTGCATACTTCATTCCGTAGACAATCCTTCAAACCCTAGTAAACCTCATAGCATCATTCCGAGAATGTAATCACTAACGGTAACATCCATTCATGACAACGTCTACTAATGACAACATCCACTCACGACAACATCACAACTTCATAACAGAGCATATGGCAACATAACAATCTCACGACAACATCACAACTTCACAATAGAGCATACGAGAACATCACAACCTCACGACAACATGACAATTTAATAGCAGAGCATACAACAACATCACAACCTCATAGCAGTGCATACGACAACCTCACAACCTTAGGACAACATCACAACCTTAGGACAACATCACAACCTTATAACATACCTTGAGAATAAGAAAGACCTTAAGAGAGCCCCTTAGACTTCTCTTACACATCAGAAAGACACCCCAACACCTTGAGTGCACATTAGACTTGATCTTTTCGTTGGTTAATCTAAAAATGCAAAATTATATCATGTGTTTATAGTAATTATGTCCCCAAAAATTAGCTGAGTTGACCTCAACTTTTTGACTGGGTTGCCGAACGGAAAAAATCATATCTCCTCATTCCTAGAGAGTAAGAGGGACTTCCATATATCGTTGGAAAGGTCTCAGAATAATATTTCCAACCATGGAACTTGTGCTTCCATTTGAGTTAGTTATGTAGGGTAAAAATTCCCTCAAAGATAGGGTATCCAAATTGACCACAAATAATACTTTCAACAATCTCCATCTTTCAATCTTTATCTTGGACATATGTAGCCTTCTTCATTTGACTTTAGGGGCTTCTTCACCTAGTTTTAAGGATTATTCAAGGCTACTTTCAGTCTTCATTTGTGTACAACTCAAAGTGGGCATGTGGAAATAAGCACATGTTATCTCATCCCATGAGGCCCATGCTTAAAAGCTACGCCATAAGGGGACCACTTTGGAGTTATATACACTTATGTCAAGACTCCTTCAAGGCAGTTCAAGGATTCTTCAAGTGGACACATCATTACTGCTTCAAGGGATTCTTCAATTTGATTTGACATTGACTTGTCCTCATGGCTTCAAGGATTCTTTACTTGGATTCATGGCTTTAATACTCAAACAATGTCAAGGCTCCTTTACTTGGATTCACGACTTCAAGGCTTTTTTACTTGGCTTCACGACTTCAAGGATTCTTTACTTGGCTTCATGGATTCAATACTCAAACAATATCCCCTTTTCACTCCCACATCATCATCATCACCATTACATCCTTATCATTACTACCACATTATCATCATCACTACCACTTTGACAACATTTTCTCAACAATATCCCCCTTTGTCATTAATAGAAACACCTTCTGCCTTTTCGAGTGATGCATGCTCACTCTATCCATCACTTTATTTCTCTCCCCTTTTGACATCAATGGAAAAGGGATCATTTTTTTATTATCATGTGATTCCCCCCATCACTAACAATTTGTTTCTCTCCCCTTTGACATCTAGGATAAGAGTTGCTCCCCCTATGGAATTTCATGATTCTCTTTCTTATTCTATTTCTCTTCTCATCTTCATGGTTTCATCCACTGTCATTTAAATCATCTTGTTTCTCCCTCTGTCATCAATGGTTGCTTCTTTTGACTGTAATGTTACCTTTGTGAGCATATTTCCTTTTAAAAAATACTCCCCCTTTGACTGTGTTGACTCCCCCTTAGACTGGGACATATATTGAAGCTTTTTGAAGTAGCTCCCCCTATGCTCCTGTATGATTTTCCAAGTCACCGTCTTTGTCTCTGTACAATCTGCTGTTCTCCTTTTTTTGGTCTTCCTTGCCTGCTACTTAGACTCCCCCACAACATTATCCACAATAATAGGAGTCTCTATGCCAAATTGTTTTGAATAATGTATAATGTTGCTTTGTTGCAGGACCATCATTTGTAATCCTGATATCTTCCTCTTTACTTGCAGATTTATCATTGTTACTCATCTCTTCAACTCCTATGGGTATGTCCTCTGAGAATTCTCCATTAACATGTTCTTCTTGTTTTTGTTTTCTTCTCCAAACATTCTTATATTTGATATGAGCATTTTCTTACGTGGAATACTCCATCATGCTTCTACAGTCCCGAGCTATGTTTCCATAGTTGTGGAATTTGTAACATTCAACATTATTGTAGAAACCTCTATTCCTTACTTGAGTATTTATTGCATAAGCTCTCCAATCTATAGCCTTATGTCCAAAATTGTTGCAAGAAAAATAATAACCGGGAAATAAACTTTGATACCTGGGAGCAAAGAGTCTTCTTTGAAATGGAGGTCTTTGAGATGCTTGATTGTCATGCCTTGATTGATCATGGTATTTTACTCTGTTATTGGAATCCTTTGAACCATTTGTATGACTTTTTGGTCTTTCTTCAATCTTTCTTAGTAGTTTGAAACTCTTTTATTCTTCAATGTGTTTATGCTTGTGGAAATACCCAATACATGTCTTGTCATTGAAAGATCTTTGCTGATTGAGGATGTCTTATAAGGTTGATGAACTCTTCTCAAACTTCAAGTTTGTGGCAACTATCCTTTTCACTTCTTCTCTTAGAGAAACAATTTCATTTCTTTTGCTTGACATATTTCTTCCTTCTCTGTTAGTTGACTATTTAGGACTTCTTCAATTTTCTTGTCCTCTTCTATTTGAATCAAAACATTCTGCAGGTTTGTGCTTAGTTGGGTATCTTTCTCTTCTAATTGATTCTTCAATGTTTCTTCAGTTTTCTTAGCCACTTCTACGTGTACCTTTAAAATAATGACAATCTTTTTAGTCTCACTTAGCTTCTCTTCTAGCATTGTATTCTTTTCTTGATACCTCTGGAGTTGTTCCATTAGCATTTTGTTCTTCTCCTTTGTATTCCTCAAATTATCTAGAGCACTAATCAGTCCCCTTCAAGGTCTACTTCAGCTTCCAATTCATCATTCTCTTCTTCTTCCGAGGCATGGATTTTGATTTCATCTTTTTCTTTGTCAAAACTCCTTTTATTTGCATAGGTACATCTAATGTCACAAGGATTTAATATATCACCACAAGAATACTTGATTCGACTTCTTTCACCTTTTATTTATTTGATTAATCACCTGCATGTTTATTTTGGATTTCATCCATTTTCGTTGATGTTGCTTCTTTATTTGGTGTATCTTCCTTTTGATCTTTTGCACATTCTTGCAATGCTTCCTTTGAGTAGTTTTCTTGTAGTTTGTCCCAAAGATCTTTAGTTGATGAATGCTTTCCAACTTCGTTTCTTTTCTTTTTAGACTATGATCAACCCCTTAGAATTATGTTCGATTCCATCACATTGTCTTTTTTTAGCTTTTTGTTGTTGTTGCACCCTTTGGTCTGCCTTTTGGAGTGGTGTAATCATCTAATACTAATTGTAAAATGTCAAACCCCCGTGCTTGGAAAAATGTTCTCATCCTTATGCTCTAATGAGAAAAAATTGATCCATTGAACAATGGAACTCCATTTGCAAAGTAAAATTCCTGAATATCCACGATCTTCCTCCCAGTGGTTACACTATTATTGAAGGAACTCACTTTGTTACCAATTGTTCGAATTTTTTATGCCGAACGACTCCTTTACTCCTTTAATCATTTTTTTTAATGGTTGAAACTCTTTTTCCACAACGAGTAACCTTAATTTTTTATTATATAAATATCCAAAAAGCACTATTTTCCATTATTATTTCAACTTTATTTGTCCTTGATGATGGGTGGAGTGTCCACTTGAAACGTTGGATGTTTCAATATTTTATACATAGTTTATCTCCATAAATCTCAAGCAACATTATGACTAACTGTGAAAAACTACACACTCATAATCTAAAACATTCTACGTAATACAAAGTCAAGTGATTTTACCTTGTTACATTAATCACGTATGCCCATATTTAATCAAGTTTATTATTTTTATTAAAAAATAATAATGATATAAAATGATTTTTGAGAGCAAAAGAGATAAAAACTTTCTAGATTCGAGGGATTTTGAAGAACTACAATAAAACAAAAAATAGAAAAGCATTCAAAGCATTGATATATTATCCTTGACGAAGAATAAAGGTTTGAAAATTATAGTGAAAACAATGTGAATAAAATAAGGTTTTGAAAGGGTCCTTACAAGGCAATTTTGAGATATTTGGATTGAAGGCATGCATGGGAAGAATATGGCTCCCACAACTTACAAGATATAATTTAAAACTTGATTGATTACCAATAAAATCAACTTAACACTGATCAAAGGATGGAATTATCATGCAATTGGGACTCTCTACTTGAAGTATATATACACATAATCACCAATCATTGGTGCTCTATATTGGATTGAAGGCATGCATATTAGATTCTAGGGAACATAATTGCATCTCAACACCGCCTATCATCCCCATACTGATGGCCAAACTGAAGTTGT
>SNQJ01S0228671.1:0-14421 GCA_010110895.2 Picea sitchensis
CAGAGTAGCAGTCATGAAGCTTGACAACAATTCTGAGCAATGATATGTCTGTCAACGTTCTGGTCATAAAACGTGTGAAGAAGCGGCTTAAGGCTATCAATAATGCTAGGGTGTAAAAGTGTAAGGTTGGACAAGCTTATGGCGTACCTTTGTTAGGATCATTGTTAGGAAAATTTGGTTTGTTTCTAGAACAACGAGCTTACAGGGAAGATTTTGAAAACGGAGAAGTGGATCGAGATCCTTTCACAACTAAATAAAGGGATTGTGTTCTTTAGCTGAATGTGTACCACATGGGAGGCAAAGACAAGACATATGAAAAAAAGGTGGCTTTATGGACAAGGGATGTTATAGACTATCTCCAATGCATTCTAGATGAATCTTGTCAAAATGATGAACCTGTTGCAACACTATACGATAGAGAGAGCTCACAAATGCTCTTGGAGCAGCTCTGGTCAACATCAAGGAGGTGACTCTTCTCAAATAACTACTGACAATGAGGAGCCTTCCTTGTATATTAAATGGTGTTATATGGTGTGGATCCTATATTGGCATTATGCAGAAGGGTTAGTCCAATGTCCTCAAGTCATTGAATGGGTGTTTTCTCAGTTGTTGGAAAAGGCTTTGAATGGCGGTATTGTAGACAAAAAGGATATGAAGAGTCACATTGAAAGGGAGCCTATGAACTGTGAGTTTTCTATAGCATACTTGGTATCCTCCATTCAGAAACGAGTTGCTAATCTTTCAAAGTACATCCAATCCACAATGCTTCTTCAGCAATCAGAGAAAAGTTGTGCATCCCCTGGGTAAAGCTCTCATATTAGGAGATGTGATAAGTGCTTATCATCTCGCGATCAATCAATGAAACAAACGTGTTTGACATAGAGTGTACCGAGTCAAGTTTATATTACTATGAGAAAAGTATATTTCGTCAAGCTATTTTGGTTTCAATGCACATCTCATCTTAAATTCAAAAGCAAAAAGATTTTAAATAGAAATATAATCACTGTTCTGTAAATAATACACGAGTAATAGTATTATTTTAGTAGTAGATGTATTATTTGAGTAGTAGTTGGGTACCTTATAAAAAACACACGATATATTTGTCTTGTTTTATATTTTTCATTCTTCAGTAGAAATCAATACAAAACCAGGGCATTTCACAAATATAGGTTAAAGATGCACACATATTATTCTTACCAAGAAAATTGCATTAGTGGAAGCATGACATTCGACCAAAAAGCACAGTAGCCTCATCAACACTGTTGTTTTGCATAAATCCTTTAATCATAGCATTCCTTGTGACCACATCATTCTGTCAAACACTTTGCACATTCTCTCAATATACCCACATCTTCCTACATATACTAGGGTAGTCCCCACACAGGCACTAGATTGTAACCCACTCTGAGTTATGTCCTCGTGAATCTCCCTACGATGTTCCAGAACTTCCTAATCAGCACAGGCCACGAGAACATCGTCAAAAGTGAACTGACTCGGCTGGAATGAGGTATAGTAATGCATTTGCATAAACATCTTCAAGGCCTCTTCATAGTTCCCATGCTCAGCATAAATTGAAATGATAGAACCCCATGAGACTGCATTCTTCTCTTGCATTTCATTCAAATAGCAGCAAGCATCCACAACACTGTCGCACTTGCCGTACATAGTCACGAGCTTCCTACCCAAAAAACATGGTCGGTTTGAATAATGTGAGAATGGATTAGTTTTTCTTTGCTTAGGGTTTTTATCTTAAAGCATCCCTGCAAAAGAGAATCATAGTCATCGGAGTCTACACCATTCTTTGAACGCAGAATTCGCAGGGCATCTTTTAATCGGAGTTTACATTAGCTATTTTTCACTAATTCCAAAACAAGGGCATTGTGTTCAAAGTCACCTTTTACATGTTGGAAACCCAAAAATTCATTTTGGTTGATATGCATGGGTGGCTTGATAATTCTAGCTCCCAAATCACCTCATATAGGTTAAGTGTTGACCATCCCTTGTGCACCATTCTACGAGCTCTTTGCCTTCATGCTAAGTGGTTTTGTTTGATTGTTGCATATTCCTTGCTGTTGGTTTTTCCTCCTTCATTTGATTGTGACTTGGTGCCACTCATGCCAATGTCTATTGGAAACCCCATAATTCTTTGTAGATCAAAGTTTCATTTCATGCAAGCAGTGATGTTGTATGTGAGTTGTTTGTTGGGACTTCTTGAAGATTTTTTGCGGGTCATGTGTAGGGAGGCCAAATCTTGGTTTGCTTCCATCTTGCTTGGTAAAACTTGAGTTGTAAGTCTATCAAAGCTCATCGTGGGAGCACTTTAAAACAAATATACGCATTTTATATGGAGTGTCGAGGATCATTGTGTCTCCCTAGCAAGGCTAACCTAAGGATGGTTTCGCGGGTTTGGGCCAGAGTTGGTTACATGGTATGGTTTGTTGGTTCATTAATAGCCACAATGTTGAGTCCTCAGTTCTTTAATGGATGGAAAGTGTCAATTCTATGATGGAGTCGTGTGGTGAACAAGTTATTTGTTAAGTCCTCCTGAAAATTGTTCATGGATCATTTGTAGGTAATTGACTTTAATTGACTTTCAATATTTTTCCTTCTCCACTTAGTAACACATGAGCAGTAATGTTTTCCATGCTCGTCATGGGAGGCGCTTGTAGAAAAATCACTTTCCATTCTACGTACATGGAGTTTGAGGGATTTGTTATGGCCCCCTAGGAGGGATCACATTTGTATTCTTTCGAGGATTTTTGTTGGAGTTAGTTGTTGGATTTGGTTTTTTGGTTGGCTATTGGACAAAACACTATGAATCCCACCCACTTATTTGCAGATGGAAGTGTCATTTGAAGAGAAGGGTGATGTGGTAAACAAGCTACCTATCAGGTCCCCCTAAAGTTTGGTTGTGGGTCATTTGTAGGATGGTCAGATTTCAGTTGGCCATTGTCTCGCTCGGTAACACATGAGTTGTATTGTTGGGCCAGGATTATTGTGGGAGGCACTTTAAAAGAAATTGATTTTCAACATAACTAGCTCAACACCATTAAATTGTATTCCTAGTTTGGGCATGGTGAGTGTGTATATTCACACATTTGGTGTGGTGATGTGCTTTAGAACTCACAAAAGCTGCCCAAATTGGGAATCCTCGACCCCAATAGTAAACAACTATGATGGTGGTAAAGCAATGAAAAACCCTTCTACATTCTTCTCTTTTCTTTGCTCCCTTAATGGGGCTTTGTTCCAACCACCTTACATATATATGAGGTACCAACTATCATGGATCAAACAATGATGAGATTTGTATCCTTGTGTTATGTTGTTTCATTCATTGTTAGCGTTGTACTCCTATAATTTTGTTTCTCCCTTTTAGGAAACTACTACATCATCATATCCCTGCAAAATCATGTGTATGTCTATCGGAGGCATATCTTAGGTCATAATCAATTGTGCCTCGTAGATATCTCAATACATGCTTATTTATCGATGGAATATCTTGGTCAATTCATGAATTGACTAAGTACATTCACTACATAGCATATGCCAGGTCTCGTGTTAAACGGATACATCAATGATCCAATGGAGTTGTCGATTATAAGTAATGAATCAATCTACTTTCTGAATCAATAGAAAGCATTGTTCATCTTGCCAAAATCCATTACCATTGGTGTAGGCATGGATTTCTTGATGCAATCATCTTGAACTTCTTCAATATCCTCTTGTATATTTTCCTTGACTCAAGAAATCTCATCAGTCCTCTATCATGCTACGATGTTAGAATAATGGATGTGCTCATTTTACCATTGACAACCTGTTGTGTCACTAACCATAGGCAGAAGCTACCCTCCGAGCACCTTAACCTTGAAGGAGAATCACTCTGAAACAAACCCTAGGCTAGATAGCCAAACAAAGAGTAGTGCACCTTTCCCCAGGATAGTGCACCAAACAAGAACTTGATCAGATAGTCCAGAGCTAACTGAGAGAGATAGTCCAAGCCAAAGCGTAGCTGCTAGCTACAACAATTACAGCGACAAGCTCTCCTCAAACTGTCGCGGCTTGGGCAACTGCGGTGCACACAAGTGTTGCTATGCAATTCCGAGACTGCCTGCCAAAATGAAGAAGCCTCCTGTGTTTACATAGTAGTGCAGCTAACTACCTGGGCTACTTCTCATTACGGGTAGCCATGCAGTGCAAATTCTATATGTGTGTTCTTACGGTGGAGCTTCTTCTCTTGGAGGCTAATAACCTAATACAAAGTTATCCTCTTGAGTAACTATGTCTTCTAGGGTTTATTAGCCAACTCATTAGGAGTTTCTTCTTGCTTCTCGGAATAATCTATTCTCGGGGTTTACAGGTGGGTAAATACCTCCATGGCTACTATAATATCAACATCCTCTTAGCTAGGAATTATTACAGTCTTGGTCTTAGGCATAAAACCTTACCATTCCTTTGATTAGCATCAATATAGTCGTATATACTATCTCATGTTTAGATCATGAGCACCATCATCTTCATTAGTGTCATCAGCTACATCACCTCTTGAGAAACCATACTCTATATAAGAGTAATCAGGCCTTGATGCTCACTTCACAAAGTGACACTGCAGAGCCATTCTTCTAATCACGGAAGGTAAATGTTCTAAACCATTTTAAATGCAGAATCTACGTTTCATTGATCATTCATCATGATAATCATTTTCAACACTCTTGATAGTCTTCAGTCAATCAGACAATATCATTCAATATAACTAGTGTGTCTATCCATAGTAGTACACAGCTACAATCGAATGGTACACTACCACACCAAGTACTTTGGTCTTGATCAAGCGATGGAACACATCCATGTATGGTATACATCTATTGTGCGGAACATATGGTCTTCCATCAATCATCGATATCAACTTGCACATAAACAATGTTATGATATAAACTAAATCATCACGGGCTATTCTTTCACTCACATATGTGAACTCTAAAAGAGTATGCAGCACAAAATTAGAGACATCAATGATGAGCTATCTGGACCATTCTTCTCCAGCAAGGAAGAATGGTGTCACGTTGAACTGGATGCATTCCTCACCCTAGGCCATTCCTCGACACTAAACAAGAGTGTATACGGAGAATGAATCCGCCCTAAGGGATGACTGTCCAGTTGGGTGATTGCTGGGGTATGTCGGGTACATGAAGATCTGAGGACAACCCATGGATGGTTCTCGAGGGATGCGTGAGGGAGTGAGAGGTTCCACCACGGAGGCAAAATGCTAGGTTGGAGGAGAAGACGAATAGCGAACTTCGAGCGGGAGGATGGGAGAGTGGTGGGGCGAACCCCATCGATAATTCTTGGGTTAAATTGCATGTTCTGGACCGACACATGTAGCCCTTGAAGTGCATGCACTCCATCAGCATGCATTCTCTTTTTCAGGGAACTTTTAGGATAAAAATATATATTTCACACAACTTGGAATAATAATAAATTATTCTCAAGGACTTAAAACCCTAAGCTTAGCCCCTCTTTAACCTTTTAGCCCCCCTTCCCTTCCCCACTTGTGGAAGCTTAGTCCCCATCACTCTGCATTGGTTGAAGTGCGTACAGCGATGTTTATATTTTTATTAATGATGTACATAATTACATATACAAAGTGGGGCTCGGTAGCCTTGGCATTTGGCTCACCGACCTAATAAACCTTTATAAGCCTCTGTCTATAACCATTGATTGACTCCTGACCTATAGACACTTCCATGAGCTTGGATAGACTTACAACTCAAGTTTTACAGAGAAAGATGGAATTAACAGGTAGCCATCCTATAGATGACCCACAAACAATCTTCAATAAGTCCCAACAAACAACTCACATACAACATCATTGTTTGCATGAAATGAAACTTCAGTGCACAAAGAATTATGGGGTTTCCAACAAACATTTGCATGAGTGGCACCAAGTGATAATCAAATGAAGGAGTAAAAACCAACAGTAAGGAAGATTCAACAATCAAACAAAACCACACATAGCATGAAGGCAAAGAGCTCGTAGAATTAAAATAAGGGATGGATGCTTGGCATAAACATATGGATAGTTTGAATAGTTAATGAGCCTTAGTGGTTTTGGGTTTAGCAAAGTGACTCAACCATTGCAGTGGTGAAAAATAGAAAATGTAAAATAATTTGAATTTACTCTATCAAAAACCAAAATTGTTTAGGTTTCCACAAAATAATATGGGCACCTTTGAGCCCACGACTAACAATGGTACTATTAAACTTGAGGTACCAAATGACAATATGGATTTAAGATTGTTGTGTGAGAATCTATTGAACTGTCCATTAAACTGTAGGTAGATATAGATAGGAACCCGAGATAAACCATATTTTGAGAAGTGAGGTGCTTTACAACAATATGAAGGAGATGTTGTCACCTAAGGTGATGTTAGATTTTACATTAAACGGTGAAAATTATTTTTTCTCAAATACAGTAAAGTATAACAAAGAAATAAAAATAAAATTGACATAATTAGTAATGACCAAAATTTTGTTTAAAGAAATTTTATCCCTCGTACTTTGTATTTCAAGGGATTTTACTTGGTCTTATTGTTGTCTTTAGGGATTTCACTAAGCGTTAGTAAAATTAGGTTCAAATCAGTTTTCAATTTAAAAATCATGGATTTGGTTGAGGTCATAAAATTAGGTTCAAATTGTTTTCCTGTTTAAGGATTAAGAAAGGCATATTAAAATAGCCTCTGCAAATTAAAGTCCGATTAAAAGAGGCCCTGCGAATTCTGTGTTCAAGGAATGGTGTAGACTTTGATGACTATGCTTCTCTTTTGCGGGGATTCTTTAAGCTAAAAATCCTAAGCAAATAAAAACTAATCTATTCTCACATTATTCAAACCGACCAGATTATTCAAACGGACCATGTTTTTTGGGTAGGAAGCTCGTGACTATGTATGGCAAGTGCGACAGTGTTGTGGATGCTTTCTGCTATTTGGACGAAATGCAAGAGAATAATGCAGTCTCATGGGGTTCTATCATTTCAGTTTATGATGAGCATGGGCGTTGTGAAGAGGCCTTGAATATGTTTATGCAAATGCATTACTATACCTCATTCCAACCGAATCAGTTCACTTTTGACGATGTTCTCATGACCTGTGTGTTGTGAGCAGTATAATCCATCCGATCAGGCTGGGAGGTGGAACGGTCAGGGACCTAAATAACCCAAGCCGTTTGGTATGGACCACTGCAAGTTTCTTGACTCCGTTGAAAGCATTCTGAGGATCTCATAAAGGAAACCAGTGATCTGAGTTGAATAATCTAAACTAAGGAAACTGAAACTAATAAAACAAACTAAAATAAACCCATCTAACTAAATAAAGTAAATCTAATGGGAAACTAGAAACTAATAAAAACAAACTTAACTTAACTATACTAATCTAACTATAAACTACTATATTATATATTTTAGAATCTGCTATGATTATAATAGCAAATCAACTACTCAATTATTAGCTATGATCATTTTTTATTCATAAATATACAATATGAACAAATTACAAATTAGATCAAAACCTGCAAAACTCATTGTGTTTGCTGCCTAAGGCAGTAGAGGATACTTTTTTGTTTTATAATTTATGAATAAAAGGTAAACTAACTGAAATTAAAACAAATCAAAATTATATCTATATTAAACTGCTTAATAAAAACAATAAACAATATACTAATTGACCTAGAAACGCTCAAAGTCTGTCCTGTGCAAGATGAATTCTAACCTGATTGGAGGAGGGAAACTCACAACAGTTAGGCCCTTAAGCTTCTCGAAAGCGATCAACTATAGTAACCTGAAGTATTATTACGGGACAAACAAGACATAAAAGATTATCATAACAATTGTTTGTTATGAAATTATATAATATCAAACATATATTACAATTCAAATTATGAAGAAGATAAAGCTATCATTCACTAACAAAAATTGATAATTGTTATACTTACATTGATTTAGGAAGAAACAAGATATAGATGACAACAATAATAATATATCATTTGTATGTGATTGGATAGCTAACATTAAATATAAACAAAGGTGATATACGAAACATAGAACAAAGTGTTGATATATTGGCTTGATACGACAAAGTACAATTACATTCAGTTTGATTGAGGAACTCCATATCCTTTGTTCTCTGGCCGAGGGATTGTTAATTATTACAAAGACCATAGGTTCAAGTTTCTCACAAAGATTAAAACATCCTTGTGAGTATTAATAGTATCGAGTTTACACAATGGGAGATATCCCAAATCTCCTAAACTAAGAAAATAAAGTGCAAGTGAAATCTTTGAGATGTATCTTCCAAATGTCCCTCATGTCCATCACCAATTCGAATTTGCCTATATTAGACACAAATATTAAGTTAGGGGTATTTTATTTAGAAAATAATACTTGACAAAATGACTCTAAAGACTTCATTCTGAGATCTGATTACGTAGTACAGTCAAACAAAGTAAACAAGACCGAGGATCAAATCAAATCATATAGAATCTAATCTTCTTTTTATAATCAAATGATTTAATAAAATAAAACCTTTAAATCAAATCAAATACAATAACTAAGATACAATCGAGGCAGAATAGATACTCACAGTTTGCCATAAAGCACAACACCAAATCGAATCATAACAAAGCGATTCATGAATGTCATCAATGGTAACCCATACAGTAGGGATTTGCAAACCAATAATTATCGATTATCATATCGTTCGACTTTTGCCAATATAGAAAACTGTAACAATTTTATTAGTAATCGTATCCATAGAATCCCATCATAGGTCTCGTTTGTGGAACTTCAAACAGTTCACAAGCGTAACCATATAAACTAATTATAGCAGGATGATGTCAATCCAGTAAAAACACAATATGAAATAGCATTATTAGTATTGGAATATCAACTCAAAAATCTTTTGCGGTGGTCACCATACAGTCAACAGACAAGTGCGATAAAAATCGACATGATTCATAAATCCATACGAATTTTACTAAATCAATTATAAAAGTGAAACGGAAACTTTGAAACAGAATCCAACTCAAGCAGCAATGAATATCGAACGAGCCATAATCAGTTATACACCAAGAATTACTTCATTTAGTTCAAACCACACAAGCAACTAACCAATTCAAACTATTTTTATGGCCGATTCAGATCACACCATTGAAAATTGCATCATAAACAACATTCTATTTTAAAATACATCAAATTTAATCAGGGCATCGAACTAAATATGGGCAATCATATCTATTCGATGATCCATTAAATCACATTCGAATCCAATCGGATCTTAAATCATAACAAAATAATACATCAAACCAAAATCATATACAGTGAAGAACGCTTATGTAACAGAGCATGGTGTCATATAAATGATCGAGAGCTATACCATCACAGGTGATGAGACTATGTCAATCTTGAATTGAAAATAGTACATGCTTGAGACTCACAATTTTGAAACGAGTTGTCCCGTAGGTTCGCGGTTTCTTGTCATTAGAACGCTTCATTGCACTTTCGACCGGTGAGCCTCGCCCTTGGTTTTCCAAATCACGATTTTTGGATTGCAACGTTGGGACATCCGGATAGTATCTCTCCTTCCTGATCCACAGCGAATTGTAAAGGTGAAGCAACCTTTTGAGCGGGAGGGGGTTCTGATGATTCCCCAAAGGTTTCGGGTGGTTGATGCAGAGTCCGGAGGTCATCAACGGTGGGAGGTGGTTCTTAACAAAATCGTGGGATTTTTGTCGCACAAACCCTTGAGTAAGGGTACTCCTCGGCGATAAATCGTTCTACTTCAGAATCCGAGTCTTCGCTTATTGCGATGGGTTCTAACTTCACGGGGGGCTTGGGTTTGTTCCTGGCCATGCGAGAGATCAGCCTAGAATTCTTCTTGCATCTAGTATTAAAAACAGACTTTGCTCTAGTCTTACGAATTGTAGCTTTAGCAACTTCGGTCTGCTCGGTCATAGCGAGAGGTGAATTAAAAAGGTGAGTCGGGTTTAGGTTTGGGTAGGAGAACATCATAAGGAATAGGGGTAGGTTTGTTTTCGGCAATCATAGGCTTATCCACCTGTGGAGGATGTGATCCTTCAAAACCATTGCGGCTAAGAAAATCACGCCATGAATCTTGGCGCGCCAACCCCAATTAGTGAACAAAAATCATCTTAATTAAACCAACATAAAAAAGGCTAGTGTCAGCATGTCTACGCTTATATCTCTTAGCCATATTGAACAGACTTCGGTGCAGATAATAAGACATACTAAGCCCAAAAGGCCATAAAAATCATTAACAAAGCGTAGATGAAATGGAACACGAACCGTTACTTGCCTTCACAAGGTTACAAAGCTGTTTGATAATCATCAAAGATCATACCGATTGAGATTTCAACATCTTCTTGTGAGTACTTCGATAGCATGAATTCAGCGTGCGAGGATTGAAGCTGATCCACAGGACATCCTTAACCCACATCTTTTTAAAATTTTGCCCCTCGACGAGTAGGGCCGATCCTTGGTGAGGGATTGTTCGGTGACTTCAAGATGGACATCTCCAACTTTAGCTCTATAGCCATCAAACGATAAAGCAAACTGCTTAGAGACACGGTGATATCATAACCATCAAATTTCGTGATAAATGGAATCCATCCAAACTCTTTTAGGTCGTCATATTCACCATCAAAAGTTAACAGTGCCTGGGACCCGTTGGGCTCGGCTCTCTATGAGGTCATCGTTCCCGCACATGGTAGGGTTCCAAGTGGATGAAACAATACACAGAGCGAAAAGAGAGGGTTCGCTTGGCAGATGTTGACGAGGCCAGGGGAATAACTCGGTGATGCGAAGGTGGTGGGATTAACACCTCCACGCATTACATTAATTAGTTGAGTACAGCGTTATCAAAGTATGATGGATTTGCCACCATGCACCTCGGCCGAGGGAAATCGATTGACGTAATTATGGCAAAATGCCACTTACGAAACATACCCACCACCCTGCGTTACATTGGAAGTGCCAGGAGTGTACAATTCAATCAACATGGTACTGACACTAATACATTCGTCGTTGGTATAATTTCAATGTGCTACTTGTTAATACATTAAAACCATACATAACTATCGTCGTTCAAACGTAACTTCGAGAGTAATATCGAATAAGGGGTTTAAAATCACAAAGTAAGTATGACCGGGTTGGTCGAAAGCGGCTGGCTCTTTTACTTTATGAAATCAAACTCATGATCTTGCCAATGTGCTCGTAGCATTATCGGAGTGTCAAAACATTGTGATCAACCAACATATGAAATTGAAAAGTTAAGAGTTCAAAAGAAATGAGCCTCATATAAAACCAAGATGAATTATGTCACCTATAACTCATAATTTAACATTCCCAAAAGAGAAATAAATTAAAGTGAATGGCTACAGTTTTTGAAAGAACCTTCTGCAGTGAAGTAATAAAGCCAATGGTCAAGTAGCAATATGATGTGGAGACGGCAATAGTCAGGACAACGAGGAAGTGTTTTCCTGCCGGAGTTGTGAAAAATCAAAAAGCAATCAAATTGCACTTGTGTGAAAATAAAACAAAATGTCTTGAAGCTCAATGCGGCGATGATTTGTCGTTAACGAGACAAGAGGTGTAGGCAACATTTTTCTAGTAATTTAAAAATGGAACGGCTGCCAACAACAATGATGATTTGAAATTCTACGGAACATTCGCGAGTTGTAGGGACATATTTTTTAGGTGGTGACAATCTAATACACAGTGTATTGGGGGCTGCCTGCATATCCCATGGCATATGTGGAATTTATTGATAGTCGCGATATTTGTGAGAATCGTCAACTGGAGAATGATGTGGTCACAAGGAATGCTATGATTAAAGGATTTATGCAAAACGATAGCGTTGATGAGGCTGTTGTTCTTTTTGGTCGAATGTCATGCTTCCGCTAATGTGATTTTCTTGGTAGGCTAATATGTGTGCACTTTTACAATGTGATATTTTGTGAAAAATGCCTTTGGCTTCTTATCTTGATTCCATTTTTAGAGATATGAAAAAAAAGACAAATATATCGTGTGTTTTATCAATTGCGACTACTACTCCAAATCCGTACATCTACTAAAATAATACATTTATTAAATTGTATTATTTTACGAGCTTGATGATTATATTTCCTGAAAATCTTTGATTTCAAGATGAGATGTGCATTTGAAGTAAAATAGTTTTGATAAGAATACTTGTTGCAATATGTGGAAACTTGACCTAGTATACACTCTATGCCAAACATGTTTATGTTTCATGATTGATAATGAGATGTGATAAGCACTTATCACATCTCATGAAACTTTACCGAGTGCACAACTTTACCGATTCTTTGGAAAACGCGGGATGAAACAGATTTTGAAAGATTAGCAACTCGTTTTTGAATGGAGGATACCAAGTATGCTATAGAAAACTCATGGTTCATAGGCTCCCTTTCAATGGGACTCTTTGTATCCTTTTTGTCTACAATACCGCCATTCAAAGCCTTTTCCAACAATTGAGAAAGCACCCATTCAATGACTTGAGGACATTGGACTAACCCTTATGCATAATTCCAATATAGGATCCACACCATATAACACCATTTAATATACAAGGAAGGCTCCTCACTGTCAGTAGTTGTTTGGGAAGAGTCACCTCCTTGATGCTGACCAGAGCTGCCCAAGAGCATTTGTGAGCTGTCTCTATCGTATAGTGTTGAAATGGGTTCATCATTTTGACAAGATTAATCTAGAATGCATTGGAGATAGTCCATAACATCCCTTGTCCATAAAGCCACATGTTTTTCATATGTCTTGTCTTTGCCTCCCATGTGGTACGCATTCAGCTAAAGAACACAATCCATTTATTTGGTTGTGAAAGGATCCCGATCCATTTCTCCGTTTTCAAAATCTTCTACAATAGGTTTATTTGTTCGAGAGCGAGCTGATTTTCTATTGTGCTCCTCACAAAAGACTTTGTGCTGATTTAGAAACTACGGAACATTGGGAGATTCATGGGGACCTCAATGAAAGATATGAATTGATTGGGCTGTCCAATACGTGAGGTGCCCTTTTATATGTATGGCATATGTGGGTATATTGATAGTGCGCACAAAGTGTTTGACAGAATGCATGAATGTGCAGGAATGCACTATGATTAAAGGATTTGTACAATGTTGATGAGGCTGTCGTGCTTTTTGGTCGAATTTTGTGCTAGTGCTAATGCGATTTTCTTGGTAAGAATAATATGTGTGCACTTTTAGAATGTGATATTTTGTGAAAGTGCCTCTAGCTTCTTGTACTAATTTCATTTTCAGAGAATGGAAAAATTAAAACAAGACAAATATATCATGTGTTTTTTATTAAGTACCCGACTACTACTCAAATAATACATCTACTACTCAAATAATACATTTACCCGACTACTACTCAAATAATACATCTACTACTCAAATAATACATTTACTCGTGTATTATTTACAGAACAATGATTATATTTCTATTTAAAATCTTTTTGCAATGGAATTTAAGATGAGATGTGCATTGAAACCTGTTATCACTCAGTTTGTAGGAAAGGTTTTAGTAGCTAGAAGGCAAGGCTTAAACTGGCGTAACAGGAGCTTCCCCACCCACTGTCACCTCGATGGGGAGCTCTTTCTATTCAGGGTGGCTAATCCCAAGGGAGACATCCCTAGTAATCTAGGATTCTGAAAGGTCTAAAGGTCTAAAGGATCAAGATGATGGTTTCCTTTCACAGATTACTGCCAAATGGATAGTCAAAGAGAAGGTAATTCCACTGATAAAGGCACCTGTTTGTGAGACAGGGCAAATAAAACTAAAACATGCTGCAGTGGTTAGTACTTCACAATTTAATGACTATCTCTAAATATATATGAGCAATAATGAATGTAATTATTGACGAAGTCAATGATTGCAATTAAAGATAAGACTTATAATATCACTTCCTCAATAAATACAGAATGATACTTGCATTCAATGTATCAAATCAATCCTTATTATATCACAATGCAATAAATGAGCTCATACATGAATATTGTTGCTGCGTCACTATGCAAATTAGGGGTGACGTCAGCCTTAGTTCTAGGTTAGTTTTAAGAGGCAAAGAGGTGGACGTTTTGCAAATTAAGTCTACGAAAGTAATCTACACATCAATGCCAAATGCTATGTGACAAAATCATAACGTCTTATACCAAACAAGAGATCAAAATGAATGTGACGTCACTAGCTAGTTAGGGTTAGGTTAGCTAGACAAAGAGGTGAACGTTTGCTAATTGGGCCAATGAAATTGCTCAACACCTCTATGGCTATCAATGGATGACCTACCCGCAAGTTCTAAACCAAACGAAAGTTCAAATAGGGCA
>SNQJ01S0228672.1:0-14421 GCA_010110895.2 Picea sitchensis
AGATTTTTTCATAGGACCAGGAGTCCCTCACAACTCGTACTTGACTTTATGTTGAGTCTCATTTCTCATTCATAAACATGCAACCTTATAACCCATGGACTCCCAAAACGATTTTAATTTAAGCTCTTTTCCATCTCGTCTTTAAAAAAGAGAAAAAATTGTCGAGTGATTTGTCCCTTTCACCCTTGTTAAATCGGATTTGAAAGATCATGAGTCTTATTTAATCTCTTTTCCGACTCATTATCAGAAAGTGAAAAGATCGCCAAGTGAACTAGTCTTTTTCACACTCGTAAATTGGTTTTGAAGAGACGTCTACTTGGCACAAGTTTATCCCTTTTTCACACCAAGTAGACTAAAAGACATAAAAAAGGGCATTTTTTGGCATTAAGTTGTGATTGCATCTCATGCCCCTACTTGCAGTATTGAGCCTATAGTCAGTTCTCGCTTTATGTTATAAATTGTTTGCCTCAGCAGTTTTGTATCCTCAACCAAGCAGAGCCTTGTTTATATCTTTCACAATTTGACACCCTATACCTAGGAGGGAACATTCCCCTGAGTGTCCACCTCCCGCATGCACTTCCCTGCATTGATCATAGGTATGTTCCACTACTGGAACTAGTTTTTCTTACTTGCGACACTTGTTTCCTCCTCTGTATCATAGCATTCGTTTGTTATGAAAAGAAAAGAAAAGATGAATGGGAAGGGAGTATTATTTTATATCGGCAGTAGTTGTGTTTCCTTTGAATAGAGCACAAAGTTATTTGAGTCCATTCATCATAATTTTGGGTTTAGCATGGCCTTAGGAAGTTCAACTCATTACAAAGTCTTCTCTACCTACTGGTTACTCTTCTAATCCCTACAGATAACTTCAATGATGCCTCCTGCATCTCATGATTTTATCATTGGGTCTATGCTGCCAGAGTCCACCATATGTCGCTTGCTCTTTTTCAAAGGAAGTGTATCAACCTATGTCGGCCACTCCTCAAAACTCTTGACTTTGCATGTCGGCCATACCCTCAGTTTGTCTTAGAATCACATGATACTTTAGTCCTATCATGCACCTGTTGAAAGGAAAATTTGGCATGCCGTCAATTGGAAGAATAGGTCCAGTCCGGGGTTGTCTAAATAACCCAAATCGTTTGGTGTAACCTATTCTGATGGTTTTAATGAGCTCCATTGGCCAATCTAGGGTCCTAAAATAAAAAGATAAACTAACTAACACTAAAACTATAATAACTTATGAACTCTAATCTAATTATTTACAAACGTATTAAACAGAAAAGAAAAACGTGAATATATCTCTTATACACAGAATTTACAGGTTGCAAGTTTTAATGAAAGCTTTGCAAAATCAATGTAAAAGTAATTGCTTTCAGAAGCAAATAAAGAAATCACATTTTTGTATTTTCTATTTTCTAATTATCAATCTAATAAAACTTTAAATAACTAAGTTATGAAACAAAGATGTACAGATGGTCAAAGCCAATCTAAAACTTTCCAATTTCACTAATACATAAAATAACATAAATTAGAAGCAAGTGAAGCGAACCTGTTATTAGTTTGTTAAATGTGTGTGTGCTTCTGTACGAACAAAGAGCATCCAGCTACCCTCCTTATGAAAGAAATCTGCAGTAGGCTTATACTAAAAAATTTATGAATAAATTCAAAAAATGTATTGGCAACCAGGATTTAAGAACAGAATAGTGAACACATATAATCCAGTGATCTTAAAATTACGAATGATTACAGTCAAAGAAATCCTTATGTAAAACATTCATTTTTATCTATCAATTAAACATCAAAGAAAAATATTGATCTTAAAATTGATATGATGATCACAATCACAACATATGGAACAACAAATCATGAACGACATCTATAGCATGAATATCATAGAACATAACATGTCATTGAGACAAAATCTATAAAACACATTAGTATTCCAAGATAAGAGAAATCAAAACATCAATGAAACAACATTCACATTGGTCTAAAGCCAAAATGCTATAAGTTGTTCCATTAAGTTTTGAGACTCATTCGTCCATCATTGGTTCCAAGCCAAGATGCCTTCACTTACAAAAGGAAGAGTATTTAAAGTGTTTTGAAACCTCATCTTCCTATCTCCTTGGATAGGATAGGATCTCATGAGATCAAAATATTACAAAAATAGAGGGCCTACACCCACTCATAACTGAGTTGGTTCTTTTCAAAAATATTTTTTTTTTTTTTTACAAAATAAACAAAAAAGAAATAATAATCATCTAAATGCAAAATCGTACATGTTTCCCCTTAGATGATCAGCATAAAGATCTACCATCCTGAAAATGAAACAGTAATAAGCTAGATAAATTATTAACAACTAATTACTAATTTCTTATTTAAAAATAACTTGGCTATAGAATCGAAAGATTTTGTAGCCAGTCTTATCTTAGAAAACTAAATCTAATTTCAAACTGATTCAATTCAAAATAGATAAAATGAAAGTAAGAAGAAAAAAAATCGTTTTCCCATTTCAACAAATGACCAAAGATGGATCATGGTAGCTCGGAATTGATTATGGATTTAACACTGTTTGTGTTTTTTATTATTATGTTACCTGTTGTTTTAGGGCGCTTAATTTTCCTCTTTTCATTTACTCTGAGGTCCCGATTTTCCTGTTCTAGTGATTCACATTGAGTCATGAGTGTTTTAGCTGAGCCTAGAGGATGGGGATGTCAATGTAGTATCGTTCAATCAAATGTAGACAAACCTCACATTGTACTGAAGGAACGACCTGTTGGTGAAGCGTTCGGTCACACATGAACGTATCAACTTTACCTGCCATTTTCCGTTGACCAAACCCAATCCCAGAGAACCCCTTATCGTCCTTAAGACATGGTGGCAGATTCATAACAAAATCATAGGGTTCAACAGGACAAAACCCTTGACAATCTAGGTCTTCCACAACCAAGAAATATTCAATTTCGGGATCCAAGACCTCATTGACCTCGATCGGGTCGATCATGCTCAAATAAGGTTTAGTTCGATTCCTTAGTTTTCTCGAAATAAAGTGACCATCTCTTTTGTTCTGAAACCCTAGAGCCATGTGTTTTTGTTTTGTTTGATTGCAAGATTTATTGATATCGGGTTTCACAGTGGCATTATGGCCAACATCTAATTCATGCATAGGGGATTCATTCAACTCGAAACCAACAACTTGTTGCTCATGTGAAGACTGACTGAGCATTTCCTCATCTCGAGGTTTTATATTTAGAGAGTCTGGCTCGTTACTTGGAATGTCAAATTGTTTTCTTACTAGTGGTTCACCCAAAATAGGGGTTTCTACAGGAATGGCTAGATCAAAACCATTCCTTGTTAAAAATCCATCCCAGCAATCGCCCACAGTTCTCAAACGATGAATCAACAAAATTTTAATTAAGTCATGGTGAAAAAGACTAGAGTCGAGGCTTTGTTTCTTATACCTTTTAGACATTTTGTACAAGCTTATCAATAGATAGAAGGGCACACTTAATTGAAAACTTATGAAATGCATAAGCAGTCATATATGATAGAGAAAAAATAAACCATAACGACCCTAACAGGTCACAAATTGTTTGAGGATCAATAGCAGACCATGTCACCTTGCTTTAACCAAAGAAATAGGGATACCTTTTTCGTAGCAATCAATTTTCCTGGAGGTCATGAAGAGGCTCCAGGCACTTCTTCAATCTTTGATTTTTTGAACCACTTATCATCAGTGGACGAAAGCCCAATGGCTTCACTCACAAACTCCTCAGTTACCTCCAACTGGATATCTCCAATTTTCTCCCTACACCCATCGAAAGTTTGTGCAAATTCCTTAGCCAAACGAAGGTTATAACCTTCGAACTTTTTGTTGAAGGCATCCCAGCCCTGACCTTTTAAATCTTCGATTGCATCATCATGATAGAGCATTTCTTGGCATCCATTCGGCTCCAGTCGAACAACAGGAGCCATTAAAAATATTATTGCACTGTAACAAGGGTGACTCAAGACAGTTCTGGGTTTGGATGGTAAGAGCAAAAGAAACAGATCTGAATGGATAAAATGGAAACAAACAAAACGAAGCCTATGTGCAATCATAGTATGAACATCGAGGGTTCGGTCTTGAAGCTTGACCATTCCTGGTAATGAAAACCTTGCATACAGAGCGTGAAAACCTATAACCCGAAATGAAAGGCTTATCAATTCACTATGCCAGCAAGATGGATCAAGTACAGGGTACAATAGTTGCGCATTAAATTCCATGACTAGCACGACCATAGTTTTTGCAATGGGTTCAAATATATCAAAATGATATTCTCATAATTCAAATGTAAGACCATCTAAGCAAATAAAAATTATATCAATAACCAAAACATTCCAAAGATAAGTCATTCAAGTGTTGGATTTAAATTGGACATAGGCATGATGACCTTTAAAAATAATGCCCTGTATAGAAAACATAATATGAAGCTAAGTTTTCATGTTTGATTCATGCTTTTAGACATGAATCAAACATGAAAACAAAACAAAAACGCAAACTTTGAAGAATTAATGAACATATTTTATAATCCAGTAATCATCTCAAAATGATAAAATCTGCAAGATGAGGTGAAGGAAGCTACAGAAAGTGTAGTTTTTGGTTCAAATAACGAAATCGTGTAGGGCTGCCAGCAACACCCTGGCCCTAGTTTCATCATTGGTAGGTTACCTTGAACCCAGCAGTCAACATTTCATCATTGGTAATTGACTGGGTGGTTTCCCTTATGTTCGAAGGCAAGACATCTATTCACACATTGTGATTCGTGCAGTGTATTGGATACCACTAGCCTTATTGGTGGTCTCCTCACCTTTGTCAACAGTTTTTCATCATTGGTTGTTATTCAGAGGGTCTTTTTCGTGTACCACTTGCACTTGGCACACGCGAAATATGAACAGGGTCATTGGTTCGTGAACTTTTTCTTCATCCGATTTCCACCAAATCATGAAGCTCATGCTTTGTACCTCGTGCCGATTGATGAGAGATGCATTAATTCTCTCCTTTCAGTGGGTCTCTTTCCATCGACATCAGCCCATTTATTCTGGAAACAAGGCCTAGAGTCTTATGAGTACCTTGAGGCTTGCAGTCATTAGTGGCAGACTCTCTCACCATCGACAATTGGGAATACATCAATGTCTCATGATCGATGGATTATTCAGGTGTTTGACATCGACTCCTCTATTCACACTTGTAAGAATGTACTCGGTGCCTTGATACCTACTTTCATTATCGGTAAGTTGTCTCATGTTTGTTAACGGTATACATCAATGACCAGTAATCAAACAATGTCTCATTGTGTTTGACCTCAACTCCTTTATTCAAATGATGTAGACTTTCACCCTTGGTAGATAGTGTAGAAGACTTGAAGACATCACTATATGGCCGCAGCTTTCCTGAGTTGTTGCTTCCTTTTCATTGGACCAGTACCTATATGACTTCAGTGATCATGGGAGATCATATTGTGCTCCATGGTATACATATATCTTCAGTTTGGTTTTGAGACTGTTTCTACTGGGCCTTTTTCGTGACTATGACAACTTTTTGGCATGTAATCGCATTTGTATTTTCCTATTCATGGCCACAAACACTTGTTTGGTATATTTTTCACATGGATCTGCAGTGTATTTTTGGCAGCCATGTATGCAAAATCAGTACAGAATGTAATGAGAAATTGAGTCCGTCCAGTTGGTACTCTACCACTCCACTTCTAGGTTATTTATAATGTATTTTGGCCATCGCAGATTCTCCTCTAACCTCACACATTAGGGGCATATTTTAGAGAAAGATTTGCCTCACCCTATGCAATCTTGCGTAGAGGGCCTTATTCCATTCTCCCATGCAGACTTACTTTCCCTAATTGATAAATCCAAAGACAAAGACAAATATTTTTCCACTTGTATGCACCTTGCAAGCTATACAACAAGTGTATATGATGGTTGCTCCACTACAGCCCCCGTACATTGGGATTTGTGCCAGAAAATAAAAATTAAATGTTGGGTTTCCATGTCACGATAGGTTATCTTTGATCCTTGGCCTTCCATATACTAGAAACATTTCGACTCAGCCCTTCAGTTTCATTTTCAAGGATATAAAGAAGCCAATTCCGAGCTATGTAAATAGAGAGAATTCAACTTTGAGAGCAAAGTTACTCTGGAGAAATTGTTTACTTCATATTGAGTATGCATCCCTTTGTCCTTTAAGTCTGAACACAATGTTCAGCCCCCAAGCTCTTCCCTTATTGACGGAGAACCTCTTTGTCTCCCTTATATGAGCTTGCCTTTGGTGGAGGATTGAAGTGGTGGAGGCCCAGTTGGAAGGAACTTGGTTTCTTGGTTTTGAACCATGCCGACACGGAAGTTTGTAATGTTTTCACTTCTGAGGATCATTTATTAATAGAAATACTCATTTCCCGTCCAATTGATATCTTGCAAATATATGTGTTATGATCCATGGGCATGTTTGTTTTGTATATTAATGGATTATGTTATCTAATGTGCTAACATGTTATATCATCACTATATGCTTGCTCTGCTTGTTTGTTGAGAACTTGTTGTAGGTATAAATCTTTGGGTTGAAGTGCTCAACGGTGGACATCATCAAACGTTTGGACAAGGTAGGCCTCTTTCTTACTTCTCTTGCACATTATTTTACATAGCATATGTTGGAATTGAGTCGATTTCTACAGTCATACACGTTTGTTGTGGTTCACCCTAGCCATAGAGAGATTTTCCTCGTAACACAACAACAGTGTAGGTAGTGGTATAAGTGGAAGTACTAGTGGGAATTCAAGTTTGAACAACAATACACAGATAGTAGTACCGCGTGGAGCAGGTACACCACATTCTACAATGGCAGGTGTAGATCCAACAATAAGATTACCAAAGTTCCATGGGGATGGATTAGAAGACCCAGAGAAGCACCTATTTGTGTGTGAGCGAATATGGGAAACGAAAAGAGTCATTGATGAGGCAACAAAAGTAGCACATCTAGCAATAATGTTCAGAAACCATGCACTGGATTGGTATATGAATCTAGTAGTAAACAATCCAATGGGTGCATAATCTAAAATTGAAATGGGTTTGTTTCCAACTAATCTAAAAATGAATAAGACTTGTCTCTTTTAAATTGCAAGTGTAAAAATGGTATGTGTTTGGGTAATTGGACAAAGTTACTAACACATAATTTTAATGAGTTTTTAATTAATCATGAGAATAATATCTAACATATAAAAACCATCAATAATGAACACATAACACAGCAAATGGTAAAGGAGTTCACCCCTCTCTTGGGATACATCTATTGGTCCAGCTTCCCTTGGATATTTTCATTATGCTTAAAAATTGCTTTTACAGTGCTCATAATACAAAATAGATGGCTCCAATGGCTCTAAAACCTCCAAAAACCCTTAGGTGGGCTCTTTTGGCACCTGGTTTGGCAAAAAAATGAAGAAGTTACACCTCCTGGAAGTTTTCCCCTTCAACCTTGTCGTACCTGCTCGCCAAATTGCACCCATTGTGTGACTCTCTCAGCCTATGTTTGTTTTCCATGCCAAAACCTATCACATGCAATGATTCCCGCAAAAAGGGAGAAAATGTAGGATCGTTTATGCCGGCCCGCAAAGCTCAGTGAAGAACTTGGTCGTATGGCCCCATGTGGCCAATGACCTAACTGTTGCACGCGCCATCGGCTAGATCCTCTGGGATAAGGTGTGTGGTCGTATGGTAGTAGTTCATGTGACCGGGGCTATGCATTTTTCGCGTCACTAGTTGTATGGTGTTGTCGTGTTGTATTAATTGGGGGGGTAAACATTGCAAACTCCGAGCCAAACGGTTCGGTAACAGGTCGTATGAATGGAAATATGGACCAGGGGTTAAGCCACCAGTTGTCGAGAAACTGTTGTGGAAATTATTGCAACCTCGCGCCATAGAGTGGTCACATGTTATGCTATGGATCGGGGGCTGGGGCTTATCCCTGACCCTTTTCTTCATTTCCTGACCATACGTTGCAATTCATATAATTTTAAACGGACTATAGTGTTAAGAAATATCCACGGGTGAGCTAGTAGCCCGGGCCCTTCCAAGGCGATGACGTGTCCATCCAGAGGTTGGGGGTTCAACCCTCATGGACTTCACCACCATTTTATCAATTGGAGGGGTGCCACGTGGAACCATACAACTTGCCAACAAATATGACATGTTTCACAACCTGGTTCTTCCACCTGTGTGTCAACGCCTTCCGAGTCAACATGCCAACTCATATGCCATGTCACTATACAGTCGTACGGACTGTACAATTAGAAAAACTTTTCATATTTGTAAAAATGAAAAGAACACAATATATCACTCATACAACCTTTGTTTGAAGTCTTTCAAGTTGCATTGGGATTGTGAGGATGAGGCCTATGCACATGTCTGTTTTGAAGCAATTTTGAGCACTTGGACCTCCAAAAGACTACGCACATGTCTGTGAGGAAGCTTTTGGAACTCCAAAAGACTAATTTTAGTCAATCTGAAGATGAGGGTACAATTCCCTCACTTTTACAACCTCAATCCATCAACCTCAATCCATCTAGCCTTGCTTGGATTGGTGCCTTTGCAACCAATATGAAGGTAATCAACATCCCCTAGCTTTGAAGACCTTTTCTTCTTGTCAAGAATTGTATCTTCATGCAATTTTGAAAGAAAATATTCAATTGATGGGATTTGAACATTATCCATGAACTTCTTGGCCTTGTCAACATCACTATGACCATCAATAGCCACATCTTTCCCAAAGATCAAATCTAAATGATATTTTTGCAAATAGCCAAAACATGCTTCAAATGGAAGTGTCTGAGTCAATGAACGCTTATCTCGGTTATAAGCATGTTGAAAGTAGTGTAGATTCTCATCCCAAAACTTAGGATGCTTTCTTTGCAAACTAGCCATCGTCTTGCCTACACCAAAATGGCCAGCAACAAGAGAAGAATATGATTCCCTTATCATGTTGACTCTTTCACCCTATGAAAAACATAGCTTGCCAAGATACAAAAGTTTACCATGCACATAGGAATCCAATTCCTCAACTTGGTTAGTATGACAGAAATTTGCATAAACATTTTTTAAATCAACATCTAAAGCATATTGTTCCAAATAGCTCTCATGCATGATAAGATTATGCTTAAAAATAATTGAAGCACTAAAAATAGGCCTAGTAAGCATATTACCAACTTTGTCATAAATGTCTTTCTTATACCTTATCACCAAGTGGAATACATAGCTTTTCAAGGCATAAAATGGAGCTTTCTTTGCCTTCAAATCTTTCTTCCATGTGTCTCCTTCAGCAATCATATTTGTAGTCTTGTTCAAGGATCTGAAAGCTATCCACATACGCCATATAAAACCTTTCTCTGGTACCAAACCAATTGGTGACCTGCATGGTGATGTGCTTGGTTTGATGACCCCTTTGTCAAGCAACTCTTGGGATTGATTTCTTATTTAAACATTCTCCATGACTAACATCCTTCACATGTCAATGTTTGGAAGAGGACCTTATTGTTGCAATAGAATCTAATGTTGGATACCTCTTTTAGGAGGCAATCCCCTTGGTTCCTGAAGCATCTCAACATTTTTGTTAACAACCTCATATAAATCAGATTGTAACTTTGCATCACATCCTTGGAAAACTTATTCATCATCATTGTCTTTGGGTTTAATCATCAAAAGTACAAGGTTCTTACTAACATTGACTAGTCTCTTCATTTGTCCAACATTCTTAAGTGACAAATTCATCTTCTTTGTATGTGCTCTAACAATGTACTCAACTCCATTTTTAAATAAATGATACTTGTTCTCATGACAATGAAATATGGCTATCTTATCATATAAGTATGGGCTTCCCAACACAATACCACAAATATCCAATGGAATAACATCAAGCTCTACCTCATCTATATAGTTTGCAGTTATAAAAAATCTAAGTTTACACATTCTTGTCACATGCAATTTAGCATTGTCACATATCCATCCTAGAGGGTAAGGTTTAGGATGTGGAGTAGTTTTTAAATTCAATTTCTTGGCAGTGTCTTCATAAATGAGGTTTTCTTGAGATCTCGTATCAAATAGAGTATCTATCTTGGTATGTTTTGAAATTACCATTATGTGAAAACACTCTATTCTTTCTTTTTCATGTTGAGTTACATTAAGTCTACTACTACTAGAAGAGCTAGTACTTGAAATAGAATTATTACCTTGAAAACCCATGGCTGTGATTTTTGTTTCATCTTTCGAATCATATCCTAAATCTTGTTGTACTATTGCAGCAATGTTTGGTTTCTCTTTGTTGTTGAACTTTTTAGGTCTCTCTTTAGGATGAAGTTTCCAACAATGGTCTTCATCATGGACATCCTTTGAACAATGTTTACATGAGAGTTTCTCTCTCTTTTTCTTGACTGAAGCATTTTTCTTTCCATTTCCTTCAAACTTCCTCTTTCCCTTGTCTCCATTATAAAAATACTTATTCCTGCCCTCTTGAGGTTTATTCCTTCTTCTTGCTTCTAAATGAGTTTCCTGTACACAAACTTCATCTAGATTTGAAGGGTTAAACATAAGTATTGTATGCCTCAAGTAGCTATGCAAACCTCCAATGTATTTGAGTAAAGTTTCTTGAGAAGACAAATCTATACCCAAAACCAAAGATCTTCTCCTAAATTCTTGAGTGAAGATTTGCACATCTTTCCCTATAGCTTGCCTAAAGTTTTGCCAATCCATAATAGTTTTTTGCATGTATTCTAATGGATAAAATTTCCTTTTAATTGCAACAATAAAATCATTCCAAGAGGATACAACTTTACCATGTTTCTTCATGTCCTCTTGAGTTTTTTCTTCCCACCAAATGAGTGATGCACTTTCCAATGTAAGAGAAGCAATTTGAATCTTAGTTTCATCATCTGTGATTCTTTGTATCCTACAATACACTTCAATATGATGAATCTCGTTATCCAATTTCTCATCATTTACCTCTCCATTGTACATAGGCAATTCGAACTTAATATCAAGCTTTAGTAAAGGAATTTGTAAAGGAGTTTTACCATGTTCTTTTGGAGAATTTGGAGGTGGTTATGAAATGGTGGAAGAGGTGGAAGATGGAGGTGAAGGAGGTGGAAAATCACCATTCCCTCCATTTCCCTTTGGAGGGTTGGATCTTTCACCTTCCAATCTTGCATTTCTTTCTTCAAAAAAAACTTTCACCATCTCAATCATATCATAGAAAGATTTTTTGAAAGTTTCCTCCTCCGAAGGAAGAGTTCCACGACTCTCCTCATGAACCATACTTGGTGAATATCTCCTTGAAGCTTGAGGTGATTTGATAGTTCTCCTTCTTGACAATTAAGAACTTGGCTCTACAAGTTGACCTTCTCATCTTGTGATCTTCAACCTTGTAAGCATCAGAAAACAAAAACACTTGCAAACTATCAAGCCTTCAAAAAACCTATGCTCTGATACCAACTGATCTGAAATTGAAATGGGTTTATTTCCAACTGATCTGAAAATGAAGAAGACTTGTCTCTTTTAAATTGCAAGTGTAAAAATGGTATGTGTTTGGGTAATTGGATCAATTTACTAACACATAAGTTTAATGAGTTTTTACTTAATCATGAGCAACAAATCTGACATATAAAAACCATCAATAATGAACACATAACACAACAAATGATAAAGGAGTTCACCCCTCTCTTGGGATACATCTCCTGGTCCAGCTTCCCTTGGATCATTTTTAGTATGCTTAAAAGGTGCTTTTATAGTGCTCAGATTACAAAATAGATGGCTCCAATGGCTCCATAACATCCAAAAACCCCTAGTTGGGCTTTTTCGACCCCTGGTTTGGCCAAAAAAAGAAGAAGTTACACCTCCTGGAATTTTTCCCCTTCAAGCTTGTTGTACCTTCTTGCCAAATTGCACCCATTGTGCGAATATCTCGGCCTCTGTGTTTTTTCCATGCCAAAACCCAGCACACACAATGATTCCCACAAAAAGGGAAAAAATGTAGGATCGTTTGCGTCAAACCCCAAACCTCGACAGAGAACTTGGTCATATGGCCCCATGTGGCCAACGACCTAACTGTTGCCCCCGTTGTCGGTTAGATCCTATGGGTTAAGGTGTGTGGTCGTATGGTAGTAGTTCATGTGACCGGGGATACATTTTTTCCACGCCACAAGTTGTATGGTGTGGTCACGTTGTATTAACTGGGGGGCTAAATATTTCAAACCATTAGCCAAACGGTTAGGTAACAGGTCGTATGAATGGCAATATGGACCAGGGGATAAGGTGTCAGGTGTCAAGAAACTATTGTGGAAAGTATTGCAACCCCACGTCATAGAGTGGTCATATGTTATGCTATGGACCGGGGGTTGGGGCTTAGCCCCGGCCCTTTTCTCTGTCGCCTAACCATACATTGCAATTCATATAATTTTAAACAGAATATAGTGTTAAGAAACATCCATGGGCGGGTCGGTAGCCTGGGCCCTGCCAAGGTGATGACGTGTCCATTCGAAGGTCAAGGGTTCGACCCCTGCGGACTTCACCACCATTTTATCAACTCGAGGGGTGCCATGTGGCATCCCACGACTGGGCCATGTGGCACCATACAACTTGCCAAAAAATATGACATGTGTCACAACCTGATTCATCCACCTATCTACCAATGTCTGCCCAGTTAGCATGCCAACTCATCTACCACGTCACTGTACGGTCGTACGGAATGTACAGTCAACAAAAAAAATATTCAGAATTTGTCGGAAAATCCACAGTGTTGATGACATCTTGTCGTCGACGTTTCGGATCCATAGCAGGATCCATCATAATTTTCACCACAGAAACTTAAATGAACAAAAAAAATATTGTTTGGAAAAATGAAAAAAAACAAGATATCTCACTCATACGAAGTCTATTTGAACTCGTTCAAGTTGTGTTGGGATCGTGAGAACGAGGCCTACGCATGTGTCCATTCTGAAGCAATTCTGAGCACTTTGATTTTTGAGAAAAATTTTATCCCCTTGATCACTCCACTAGGAACAGTAGCAGAGATCAAGCAAGAACTGGTCATGGAGTTTTAGAGGCAAAAATTAGAGGATCAATTTATGAATGAGATAATTGAGGTTAGACAGAAACCAGAAGAGTCTATACGGGACATTGAAAGGTAAATTGAAGTATCCCATTTCTGACATGCAACACAGACAATTGTTTATAAATTCTTTGTTACCACATTTCAAATATCCATTGAGACAACAGAAATTTCAAACCCAGATAGAGGCATTGCAAGCAGCGATGCAGTTAAAGGAGAATCAATATAATCAGACAGATCCAACTATAGAGCAGCTGAAGGAAGACCTGAAGAACTTGATAGTGCAATTAAACTAGAATAAAAGTAGGGAGAAAAGAGGAGTGTGGTGTACCCTGTGAAGATCAGAGGGAAATCACAATCAGAGGATAGGTTTATGAATGAAATAATTGAGGCTAGACAGAAATCAGGAGATTTTGTATGGGACGTTGATCAGAAGTTCAAAAAATTGAAAGGTAAATTGAATATCCCATTTCTGACATGTAGCACAGACAATTGTTTATAAATTCTTTGTTACCACATTTCAAATATCCATTGAGACAATAGAAATTTCAATCCTAGGCAGAGGCATTGAAAGAAGTGATGCAGTTAGAGGAGAATCAATATAATCAGACAAATCCAAATATAGAGGAGTTGAAGGAAGACTTGAAGAACTTGATAGCGCAATTAAACCAGAATAAAAGTAGGGAAAAAAGAGAAGCAATGTGGTGTACCTTGTGCAGATCAGAGGGACATCACAAGAATGAGTTTCTGACATTTGCACAGTACCAGGAAGTAGGGATACCAAATACATTGCCTACAGGAGGGCCTTGGTGTGAAATATCAAAGACACATGGGCATGATCTTTATCATTTCCCTATGATACAGAAGTACAAGACATAACCAAAGAGTACTTTCTGTAACTTTTGTAATTCAATGAGACATGAAGACAAAAATTGTAGAACCCTGGATTTAATGAAGGAAAAACCTCATATGCATATCGGATGCACGCTAAGTTGATGGCAGGACATATTGCACCACATTTTGGCAATGCACAACAATTTAAAGTAGTGCCATGGTTTCATAAATCCCCACAGTATAATCAGGCACCACAATATCATCAACAGAACATGGATCCATAGGGGAACAGAGGAGGATTTAGAGGTAAAGGAAGAGGATGAGTGGGCAAAGGCAGAGGGCCTATTATCTTCCATAATTTTCAATAGCAAGGACACTATGCTAGAGATTGTCCTCAACCAGTAGCAACATGTATGTATTGTCACGCAGCAGATCACATGACAAAA
>SNQJ01S0228673.1:0-12657 GCA_010110895.2 Picea sitchensis
TCTCGACCAATAAGGAGTGCATCCTCATCACTGTTGACCGATCCTGGAAGTAAGTATCCCAATTAGATGTCGGTCTCCCAGTGATGCCTCTCATCCTGGGTCTGCAGATCCACATGTCCCTTGTGTTCAATCCCTACACAAGGCTCCTCTACCATATCAGGAATGCCACTGATATCCTCATGTGTCGTGGCTATCATAGGTGTCTGAGAAGATGAAAAATGTGTCACGCTCATCATAGAAAGCTCAAAATCTCCCATACATGACTTCCTAGTAGTCATGTCCACACCCAAATGTAGGTCATCCAACCTCTGAATCTCATCATGCCTAGGTGCGAATACATCTGCACCCTCACAAGCACCTTGGTCATCACTCTGTCCATCAAATGCGTAAGAGTCCTGGGACTGCTCTAATGAAGCATCTAAGGCCTCATCCTCATACACATCCTCCTCATCGCTATCATAGTGCACCTCAATGTAATGCACTCTCCCTTTACCCCTGCATCTGTGATTCGGCTTCCAAGGTTCTTTGCAACTGTAGCAAAGTTCCTTGCTAGCATGTGGTGATGTATCTACCTGCTTGACTGATGTGGCTCTGTTTTCCTTTGCTATGCTGGTCCAATAATTGACTTCTTCCAACTTTTTGGCCCATAATGCAGGCGCATTGTAGGTGTCTCTCGAAGATGAAAAAAGTTTCATGCTGATCATAGAAATCTCATCATATCCCATACATGACTTCCTAGTAGTCATGTCCACACCCAAATGTAGGTCATCCAACCTCTCAATCTCATCATGTCTAAGTGCGTAATACATCCGCACCTCACAAGCACCTTGGTCATCACTCTATCCATCAAATTCGCAAGATTCCTGGGATCAGCTTCTAATGAAGCATCTGGTCTCATCCTGCATACACATCCTCCTCATCGCTATCATAGTGCACCTCAATGTAATGCACTCTCCTTTTACCCCTGCATCTGTGATTTGTCTCCCAAGGCTCTTTGCAACCGTAGCAAAGTTCCTTGCTAGCATGTGGTGATGTATCTACCACTCTGTCTGCTTTGGCGCTGTTTTCCTTTGCTATGTTGCTCAAATAATGGATTTCTTCCATCTTTTTGGCCCATAATGCAACCTCATCTTTGCTCCACCTAGGATTTTTGATGGATACAAACCGTTGGAATGTTACTTGAGCCCCGAATGTCTCAAGTAAGGGATCGATATCTCATTACAATATATGATCTCTTCTCCAAAATCCATCTCTCTTCTAGATCATCAATGTTCGTGACAGGATGACAAAGGAAATTCGCTCTGATACTATTGTATCAGCCTCAACCAAATCTGATGTAAAAATCAGATCTCTGTGGTTGAGGAATTTCACAAACACTTGGCATATAAGAGCCCAACTTCCTTGAAATCAATTCAACACTTGTTGTCCCAAATAACTCAAGTTTAAGGGATGAAGCTTATGTCAAACACATCACATCTAACACTTAAACCCTTCCAAATGAGTGGTTGTTCTGAATTTGTGTTGGCTCTTATGTTTATTTGCAACGGTTGATTGAGGTGTTTTGTCAAACACTTAAATGAATGCTACAACACTTTGTGTGCAATGGTTGTAGCATCCATTTAAGTGTATTTTCTGATGTATGTGGCCCATATTTCTTCATGGACTATATAAGGAAAACACATACAATGATAAACCAAATAAACCAGAAGTTAATAACTATTAAAAACCGTAAGATAATATCTCAAATCCTTGCTTTATTTAATATGTACTTGGCTATCCAACACATCGTAATTTCCAGATCTGATCCAAGGAATATAACATTTACAAAATAGGGTTGTAATGCCCCCAAAATGCAAGGAAATAACCGTTATAATCCTCCTTAAGGATCCCTTAATGATGGCTGTCCAAAATGGCTGATATAATGCTCCAAAATCAATTTTACCATGCTGCTGTGTTCTCATGCTGAAATGCTCTGTTCTCCTCAAATATGCGTACAATAAAGCCATTGTAAAATCTTCATGAAATGGCTGAAACTTGTAGACCCGATGATGGCTAACTCATATGTGAAGAACCCTTGGTTGCATATAACAAATCTCCTCACAAATCATAGGATCTCAAACCCCAATGCGCCCTCCTTCAAGGAAATTTCCAGCCATAAAAATAAATAAGTATGGAGGTTGTTGTTAGGACCCAGATATGTCCCTTTTTCACTGTATCTTTTGCTCATTCAACCTTATCATGCTAAATGCCCGATATCATGTTTGCTGTAAGACCTTTTCCTCAAAAGAAACTCATTAATTTTCTTGTATTCTTATTTACTTAACATCTTTGATTGGTGGCGCTTCATATTTTACCCATGAATGTTCAACTAATGATCAAAATGTGTAGATTAAAGAAAACAACCAAGTCCTGAAGAAAGATAGTTGTTGTTACACCAATTGTTACAGCCGTGCGCTAGTCCTGCATGTCGTTACATGACTACAACAATTACGCACCTTTCAGAAGTCGTTATGTACCGTATGCCGGCTTCACATATTACATGACTACAAATAATTATGCATCTTTTCTTGGAAGCTGTTACACTCCGGCCAAGTAATGTATTCCACCGATCCTCGAAGTCGGTATATCATTCAACCAGATGAAGACCGATCTCAAGGTTGTTACATCGCTTTGGCTCAATGCTTGGCTCGAAATGGGTGATTAAGATCATTTCCAGATTTTGTGACGATGACATTTATTTTCTATCAAGAAACAACTTGAGAATCTCCGATCAAGGTCGCTCGAACCGTTTCAACTGAATGTCTTTGTCCTTAAATAACAAAGCTCTGTAACCATTTAGGGTGTGGAAAATTAGCTGTGGAATAGAGAGTGAAGTGAAGCATTTTTTATCTAAACATTTTGGCAATTTACTAAAGAAGTGATTTGAGTTTCTCCAACCCACTATAGTCTTTTAGAGTGGATTCAATGAGAAGGAAAGTGCCCACCTTCCTCACAAACTCCCCTATGTTTTGAGTTTTAGATTAACCGCTTTGATTATTTACAATTGTGTGATTTATCTGCTTATGCATTTCTAGAATACAATTGTTGTGACAGCTCAGTCCCTTTTCTCATAGGTGCGCATCAAGATAAGTTCCATGAGAGTTAGAAATGTAACATCCAAATAATTCTGAACATTATTTATTTTCCATAAACAATTTATTTCCTAGCCGAAACAATAATTTCTTAGCATCATAGTGATTCTCATAACAACAAGGCACAACTCAAATTTACCAATAGGAATATCAAGCCATGACCTAAGAATAAATACATAACTTAATAAGTACTTGGATCTGATGCTAATTATCATACATCGTGCCTTTTGCCGCTAGTTCCTCGCTACCCGCTTCCTCGCCATCAATCCCGCCACAAACAAAGAAAAATAGTTGCCCAAAACCACCGCCCACCCGCCAACTAGGAACGACCGCCCGTGATATCTACGATATCCTCGCCCTCCTGCGCTCAGTAAAACCTTTAGCAACGCAGTGGCTCAACTGAACAAGATGCCACAATCCACACAATACCAACGTGCCCACAAAATCGCTGCTCACAACCAAAAACAGTCCGCAGCATCCATTCCCCCTCAATGGTGCGCGCGACATCCCCTCTTCCCCTTATTCTCCGGATCACTTCTTTCATGCATTTACTCTCCAACCACCCTCATCCCACTCCATTACTCCTCCCATAAATGTTTATCTTCTCGAGATTTATGGGCTTATTGCCCTGCATAATGCCAATTTCATCGCGACACGCGAATCCCTATTATCTCTTTGTTATTTTTATTCTTAAATTTCATTATAATTCTTAAATGAATTATGCATTTTGATTATTACTTAATTAATCACTCTTTATATTCTTAATTAATTTTGCTTTATAGTTTTTAAGTATTTGTTTAATTAGGGTCGCTATATTACACCCACCTTCAAGAAACTTCGTCCTCAAGTTAAGGCTCGATGTTACAAATGAAATAAGTATGGTCATACATTCACAGCGATTAACTTGACAATATCAGTATTTAAATCAAGAAGTCCATACATACCATTGTATATATGTATATGAATATACGTGTAGCTAGTACATGTAAACCTCGCACGCATCAATAACTCAAACCGCCATTCTTTAATAATTTATGCATGCATTCAATCCAATCAACAAACTAGTCTTTCATAAAAAGACAACAATCATCAATTGTTGAAGAATTCCTTAAATCTCAATTTTTCGATTCAATAACTTATTTTAACAACTGCGGTTTAGTTACATCATAATGAATATTTATATACTTATTTCTTCATCAAATCCCACCTCAAGACAAATCTCCATATAGTCAAAACTATTCTACTCATCCTTCCTTCCTAACTCACCGCCAACTCCATTCTATCCACCCCTCTCATAGATTATCTTGGAGCCGCCGCCTATAATCGCATCTTAACTCCAAATAGAACCGTGAAGTGGAAGTGCGCGTCGCTTATCCTCACTGCTTTCCCCAGCGTGCAACCGACAGCCCCATCACACCTGGGAGCCAACCGACCTCCTCCCAGACTTCGCTCGGAGGATACACGTGGGAAACACCTCCACCTCCCTCCTCATAGTACCCGTGGTCAACACCCCATAATGGAACACTCAGGAGCACTGTATTGCTAGAGGTATTGTCATCGTTATTCGGGTTTTAGCGCTAGTACCAAAATCATACCATAGTCCATATATATATCATAGTATAAAATCAAAGCAAAATAATTTCATATACATTATTATTATGTAACATCCAAATAATTCTGAACATTATTTATTTTCCATAAACAATTTATTTCATATCAAATAATAATTTCTTAGCATCATAGTGATTCTCATAACAACAAGTTTAATAACTCAAACTTCTACTCAATAGAATACTGCTTTCATAACTCAAGAATAAATACATAACTTAATAAGTACCTCGTTCTGATGCTAAATCGCTAAGCACGGCTCTCAAGTCAGCTGGTTCTCGCACCGCTTCCTCCGACCAATCCCCCCGCCACAACAGAAATAGTCGCCCCAAAACCACTGGCCCACCCGCTAACTAGGAAAACGACGGTAGCTCCGTGATACATTCATTGATATCCCGGCCCTCCGTGCTCAAAACCTCTAGCAACGCAGCGGCTCAACTGACCAAGATGCCACAATCCACACACCAACGCTCCACACATCGCCGCTTCACAACAAATGTACCACTGCGATCCATTTCCTCCAATGGTGCGCGCATTTCATCCCCCTCTCTTTCCCCTTATTCCTCCTCCTCCCCGAATCACCATGCATTTCTTACTCTCCAACCACCCTCATCCCACTCCATTACTCCTCCCATAAATTTTTATCTCTAGATTGGCTTCTTGCCCTCGCATTTCACCCTCAGCTTTATAATGCTAACTCCTATTAATATCTCTTTTTGTTATATTTCATTCCTTCGGCCATAATTCATTAAATGAATTATGCAGTTTGATTATTACTTAATTAATCACTCTTTTATATTCTTTAATTAATTTTGCTTATAGTTTTTAAGTATTTGTTTAATTAGGGTCGTTACATAGAATCAATTGTTGTATTCTGCTGAAGAATTGCTTTGAAAGTTAATTCTTTTCTGCATTAGATTAAAACCTCTGTTTTCAAGCAAAAGTAAATAGAAGTGTGAATTCCCTTTCTACAATTAATTAGACTTCCTTTCAACAATTAGTACAAAACTTCCTTCTGCAAGAGTAAAATGGAAAATTAGAATAGATTAGATAACTGCATTCTTATACACTAATCAAATTCTACTCCTGGAAATTAGATTTCAATTATGCAAGTGATTTCCAACTATGCAAGTGTGACTTCAATTTGCAAATACCAGATTAGAACTCCAACCATGTTAGCTTAATTTGTGTTAAAGTGTTCAACTTTCAATTCTGCTTCTTTTAAAAGTTAATTTACTCACCTAATTTGATTAGTTTTGCTTTCATAATCTAGCATATATTGTGCACAATTATTCCATAATAACAAAACTTCCCTGGTTTGACAATTCATATTGAACACCTTTGATTTTCCATTTACTTAGACAATTAAAGTGCACAACACATTTTGGCTGCCGCTGTCAGGGAAGATAATTATGACTTTGTAAGCACATTAGTTTTCTTTTCTTACGAATGAGTAGTTTGCATGAACTGGTGTTCACAAGAGGATGTATCCCCAAAACTACTAACCCTACATGTGCCAGAGGACGTGGTGGAAGGAGTCTTGCACTGGGAAGGCCAACCTTTGTGGATGAGATTATAGCCAGAGAAGATTCTTCTTCTGGATCTATCTTTTTAAGTTCTCTTCAAGCCTGTGTAAAAGACATATTCCTCATTCATCAGAACTACCCCATTTTGGAACATCATTTTCATTAGGGTCAAGCCGGAGAGTCACCAACAAGTCAACACGCAACATCGGAGAATATTGAAGATCAAGCAAGTGTAGTAGGGGAACAAACAAAAGTCGAAGAAACCTAAGATATTTTTCAGATCAATGGACATAAAGTCACTAAAGAGGAGTGGGATACTTTCCATTGATTGTTTAAGGAGAGAAAGAGCGTAAAATGGAAAAATAAAGGAGATAATGAAGAAGAGTTTCACCATGAGGATATAGTGAACAATGAATGTCATGTAAATGATGAAAATACTATATCTACACTGGTTTTTCCTATTACTAATATCCCCACACGGGGGATGGATCCTATGAATAGGAACATACCCTCTCTCAAATTTCTACAACTTCCATGGATTATCTAATTCCAGGATCCAGATGAGTTTCTCGCTTGGACTTGATATTTTCTGTAGAAGCTATGACTACACCACCACAGTGCAAAAAATTAAATTGTTTCCAACAAATTGAAGTGTAATGCATTAAGATGGTTCATTATCCTTTGAGGAGAGAATATTTCAACATGGGGATTGTTATCTGGACGCTTGTAGTTAGGTCTAAAGGCTAGAGGATTGAGGCCACCAGTAATAGGAACCTTCTCCACCCAATGTCACCTCAATGGGGAGGTTCTTCTATTTAGGGAGGTTAACCAGGGGAGTATTCCCAACGGGTTTTGAAGAGGTAAAGTATAAAAAGTCATGGTGTTCCTCTCCTCAATGTGTTACCACCAAGGTCCTAGTTAATCACCACCAAATGAAGTGTATGCCCAAATGAAACACCTGCCTTAAAAAGACAACAACAATACAATATATATGCGCTGCAACCTAGTGGGTTAGTACTGCGGTGACTATCCGACAATTATATATACAATGAAACAACATATATTAATGTGATCAACGCTACCTAATATAGCAATGTAGAAGTACTAATTCATCAATAACTATCGAGATGATATATCTAATCAATCATTTACTCAATAAATGCCTTTAACCATCATCTAATTGCTTATTATCAATGTTTTACATTAAGATGGAATAACCAACTATATCGCCAACCTAGTTAGGGTTAGCTAGATAGTTAGGGTTTCCCAAAATTCAAAGTTTTAGAGTTGTTTTGGACACTTAAGACTGCTCAAGGGTATATGGAGTCATTCTAGGAGAGGATGCAAGGTTGGGGCAGTAATAGGCTAAAGACAAGAGGCTGGTTCTAGGGTGTCAAGAATATGTGGCCCCAAAAATCAAACCTCCTAGGGGAGAGGCTCACCTGTTGTTTAAGCAAGGCCTCGTGGCTCTTTCCTCCTTCTTTAGGTCATCAAACTTGGCAAACGGCTAGCAAAGAAAAGATTTAAAACAAGAGGGTTTAATGATGAAGTTTTGCAATGGCAAGGCTCCATCACTAAAACCCTAGAAGATGGACGGCTCCCAGGTGTAGATAACCTAGGGCCTAGGATGTCACCCTCCTTTAACCCTAAAATCAAAGTTGGCTTAAGGGAAGAAGTGAGAAGTGTGTAGCAAAGGCTAGGCTCAAGCCTTCTTCTTCAATGGCTGAAATTTTTTCTCTAAGGGGACATGAGACAAGGACCTACTTGTGTGCTTGTCACCAGGGTTTTAAAATCAACAAATTTATAAGTAATGCAAGAATACTAACCTACAACCATTCAAGAAGTTTCATGTGAAAGTTACCATGGCATATCATGAAGAAAAGCATGCAAACCCTAGTTGTAAACTTCCTCAAGAGAAATGCCAACATGCCAAGAAAACCTTCCATCAACAAGTAAGGCGCTTCTCCTTTAAAAGACCAAATACCCAAACTGGGGCGCAAAAATCAGACCTCGCTGCGGATGTTATATATGTTCAAATGAGGGAAAACATTTTCAATATATAGTGTATCATGACCATTAATTCTAAAATTAGGTCATTAAAAAATAGCCGAAAAGGCTACAAAACAAAATCATAATGCTTTTACATTAACTGTTAAGTAAAAGACATGAATGAACAAAAGTGAGACGCCAAACCCTCTCATTGAGGGAGACGTTAGCCCTTGGCTAGTCCAAGATCCAAAGTCGACGTTAACCCCTTCCTGCTCCCCTGCCGCCACACATGCCAACCGTCTCATCCTAAACACCACATGCTCGCGTGATTCCTCACATCAAAGGAAAAACGCTCCATCCATGGGTCAACCTCCGGGCCGGGCTCTCAAAGCGTCCCGGTGGAACGCCCTTCTTCTCATGTGCAAAAGCTCAACCAATCACTGTCCTCGTCAGCCTCTCGGATGGGGTCCCCAACAACCATCCGATGGGCTCTTCACCCCATGGAGGTTCGAGAAGCAATCATCTCCCCATGTGCATCGGTCCAACATGGTACCTGTACATCGGTCATGATCCTGCACATCAAAAAAAACTTCACCCTCCATGGGCTCACAAGTCATCATGCAACAATGTCAAATCACATTTCTACTCACATCAACAACACATGCATAAAACCTCGATATATCATTCACAGTCTGCTGACCTACCATTTAGCACCGGGTCAACTCCATGTGCAATGAAGAGGTGCATCATCAGATGTAAATTTGTTGAAGACAGTTTTGATTCTACTTGGGCATTTTATGCCCAAGACAAAATTTGTAATCACCAGCAGACCTGCTAATAATGTAATAAGTCTCAGATGGATCATAGTTAGGGTAGGTACCTTGGGATGTTTTCATTAGAGAGTTCCTTTCATCGTGGTTTTATCCGTCAATCGGCTTCTCCTTTCAAAATTCTACCACTCCCATGAGTTTTTCCCCTCCACACATGCACACCTCCAAAGTGGTGAACGATGCTCTAATGGTCTCATCCTTTGTAGCTATTGTTTAGGAATGTTGTAAATGACCATGCATGCTGTAGAAAGTTTCTCATGGAATTTCAGCTCAGTCTGAGAGTTTTTTTAATTAATTAAATTTAATTAATTTCTTAAGGTTGGAATTTTAATTATTTAATTAATTAAATGTTTTGAGCAAATATTGTAAAACTGGTCTTTTGGGCTTTTGATAGGGTATTTGTGCTCAAAAGAAATGGAATGGCACCCTACACCCATTGACCAAGTTACAGCTCAGTCGGACAAAGTTTGCTATGCATTTGTCCAATTTAGGTCAAGTCACCAAACAACAATTTTAATTGCTAAGTCATTTTTGTAATTTTTGTAAAAAGAGTTATTGGGTGAATGTTAAGGTGGAAAAGAGCAAGATTAGACTTTACCTAACCTCCCAACCTTTCTTTTCCAACCTATTCTAACCCCCTACCCACCTTCTCCTCAAAATAATGGCCCCCTAGGGCAAGTGACGTTTTCCTTGGTGGAGATTGTTGTGACTTATTTTAGTCTCCCTCTCATGAGTTATGACTCCTTTTGACCCCCACATCACCTCCTAGGATGATCCCTCCTTTTTTCTCATTAATCCCTCCATTCCTTCTCATTTCACACTTTTTTTGTTCTCTCCAAAATGAGTTACGCCCTCTCTTAGAAACTCCACAAATGATTTTTTTTAAAATTAATGAGACCTTTCACCTTCCTTGGCATCAATCCCAAGGCCTCCCACACCTCTCTTTTTGCTTGATCCCAACACTTCCTACTTCTTTTCTACACCCTAGATCTAGCTTTCAAACCCTAGATGGTGTACCCAGTCTTGAGATCTACTCTTATGCTTGTTGTGGAAACTTGGTACTGGATCCAAGAGAGGTAGGTTTGTCTCCTCCAAGTATAAATAGATCCCTCCCCTCAATCTCCAACTCACCATTCTTTGAGCTAGAGTTATGCTACTGAATTTTTACCATCTTTCTTGCTCCTTGCCATCTTCCACTCACTCATTTCTCTTGAGATCATTGGAGCAATTAGTTGCTTCAAGGTTCTGCCATCTTGATTCAATAAGAAAAGCTTTGGAGGATTTTGGACCAAGATAGATTAGTCATGTTTGTCCATTGCATATGAGGTGACTTTGTCCCTTTACACCTTGTGGGTTTCTAGCCAGTATCTTGGATAAATTAGTTTATTTGGGGTAGATCAAATAGACATTAGTGTTGATGATCTATGCATGTTGGTTAGCTAGGATTGTGAATTAGTTCATTTTTGCTATTCTAATCATCATACTATGCTGTTTTGAACTCACATTTTGTTTTAGTGTGCAGATTTTTCTCACAAGGGTTGGTTGGGAGAGACTTTAGAGCAGTTTCCAGCCAAAGCTTGCACAAACTCTTTGCCTTTTTGTTTGGATCTGATATATTGCTGTCATTTCATACCATTTTCTGTAGCTAGCTTACTCTTAGATAGGTCAAGAATATCAACTTTTTATTGCAGATTTTTATGTAAAAAAATTTCTGTGTAAAAAACAGAATTTTTTTTGACATTTTGTGTATGTTTTGCAGCATTTCCAGCAAGCTTTGCTTGCTGTTTTTTGCAGGTTCTTACCATTCATAAGGGGAAACACTGCCCAAATCTACCTAGAAGACTTCCCCAAGAACCCCTCTTGGTTGGGTAACTATCTCCCAACTCTTCTCCTTGTAAATCCAAGTTTTCTTTCATTATTTCATTCATTCTTTTGTCTATAATCATAAACTAACATAATAAGGCTAGATTAGTTTAACTTTTGCAAGTTTATTCTTTATTCATTTAGTGGTTGGCCCCTCTTGTCCAATAGACAAGTTTGTGTGGCCTTTCATTTCAATAATTTGTTCTTAGATTTGACAACCCTCTTTGGCCAACAATGGTAGGCTTGCCTCCACCTTGGCCATTGTAAGTGGTTTCATTCTTTCCAAGTTTTATTTCATTTTTAATAAGCTAATGTGCCTGCACCTTGGGAGAGTAATCCCCAAAATCGCTAGGCCTAAGGGAAACTTATCTTCTTTTGATGATTATATGCTCTAAATGGTTAAAATAATCTAGATAGTCATCACATTTAAATTTCCTTTATTCAAGTTTACTTATGCTTATGCTTATGTTGCTAAATGGTTGAATGGTTTATGATCTCTCTTAAGTGCTAAATCTATTAGTTTTCATAAGTTATTTTGCCTTTCTTTTTCTAAGCATATGTGATTTAACTTTGGTTTAAAATCTCATTCATTAACTTGTTAAATCGTTAACTTTCAAGCACATATCTTTTACATGGGTTTAACACGTAACACATGTTGATGAATGGTTAATCTTAAACTCTCATTTTCACTTTCATAAGGCAAGCTGTTTTTGCCCTTTCCTTTTGCAATTACATGTTAATGTGATAAATGGAATAATGTGTAGATGATGGTTATCTTTTAAGTTCTCTTTTCCATTCATGTTATCTCATTTCATGGTTTGAAACATTACATATCACACTTTACTTTCAAGTGCACATGTGGAATGGTTAATAAATAATTGGTACATCTCTTGCAACATTTCCTTTATGTCTTAATGTGTTAATGGTCTTTTAATTCACATCTTGCAAACACATTTTTATCAACTTTTTCATTTCGGCCATGCGCTAAAAAGTGAATTTTTAAGTGTCTAAAATACTCCTAAAAGCAACCCAACACACTTAAAGACCCACCCGCGGGTCATAATAACACTTAGACAACTTTTAGGGGCTTTATTCATCCATCTCCACCATCTAAAACAGGTTTGAGGGACACCTAGGGGGAAGTGGCGGGGGACCGTCCCGTGATCCTCAAGGGGATCCTTTCTGGGAGAACTCTTACTGTCAGGGCTGACCTGAGAAGCTAGGGTGGGTCTCGTTGCCTTACTATCTTGAGCACCCGACAGTCATTAGGCCAAGGGAGGAGGAGCTTAAAGCACAAACATAGTTTAGGGGGAGGGAAATTAAAACTTAACTTAACTTTTAAACAATTCCTTAACCATTTAGTTGCATAGACAATCTTTGTTTGTTTGGGGGGAATTAGATGTATGCATAGAAACACACATTGGTAATAGTCTCATTGTTTCATTTATCTTAGTTGCAACTACATGGTTATGTCTTTGGTATTTCATTGAACATTTAAGTTGAACATTGAATATCTTGTTGCTTTTGCTTATTGTGTTGTGAATTAAGAAGGGGTTGAGTATCCCACTTGGGGAGGCATCACCTTCTTTGATTCTTGAGTGCTTTTTGTGGTTGCCAGTGAAAGCGGTCCAATAGAGTAAGTGCTATTGGGGCATGCTTGGCTAATGTGTTGATTTCACTTACATCTTGTTGTATCTTTGTATCTATTTG
>SNQJ01S0228674.1:1136-14421 GCA_010110895.2 Picea sitchensis
AATTCATGTTGCAATCCTTACCATATCTCGATTCACAAAACTCCGATATGGTATAAGATCAACGGTTCAGATCTGAGCTTGAATTGACGGCTATGATTGAAGCACAATATCGCATATCGCGATCTCAACATTTCTAATGTTGCAAGTTCTTGTCACTTCCAAATTGCTATCCCCGAAACTCCGATGAGAGGTCAGATCAACAGTCCTGATCATTTCTGGATCTGACGGTCTGGATTCAATCGCGATTTCGCATATCGCGAAATCGAGGTGTTCATTGCATTGTGTTCTTTGCATATTGAAATCTCGATCCCCGAAACTCTGATGAAAGGTCATATCAATGGTCCTAATCATTTCTGGATATGACGGTCTGGATTCAATCGCGATTTCGCATATCACGAAATCGGGGTTTTCGTTGCATTGTGTTCTTTTCATATTGAAATCTCGATCCCCGAAACTCCGATGAAAGGTCAGATCAACGGTCCTGATCATTTTTGGATCTGACGGTCTGGATTCAATCGGGATTTCGCATATCGCGAAATCGGGGTTTTCGTTGCATTGTGTTCTTTCCATATTGAAATCCCGATCCCCGAAACTCCGATGATGCATCCTGTCGAGCTTCTCCCGGTGGTGCCCGATCGCTGCCACGCTTATCTCCCTCGCAACTTCTGCAGATCTGACGGCTGACGGGTGTCTGCTTCCGATCTGACGGCTCAGATCCTCTCTCCGACAAGGGCTGTAAACTACGGTCCAGATTCATTTTGGTTCCAACGGTTACGATTCAATCATGATCTTGTTGCAACGGGATTCCTGTCTGATACAAACTTGCCATCAATGACAACCATTTGTTGTCTGTTCAATATGTGCCAACAGAAATGTGCCCATACCAAAATACATCCTCTTTATCTTGTACACAGACTGGTGTGACCATGATACAATTTGTCTTGTAATTGAAATATGAGATGTACACCAAAGATTCTGCAAAATTATATTTTCATGTCTCAAAGCATATCTGGATACTTTGTTGCAAAAAACCAAAATCATTCAGCTATGGTCATGCAATTTCTTAATATTTTATGGCTTGTAATATATTTTGGGCAGGAAAAACTTTATATAATTACAAGCATGGATGGAAAAAAGAAAAGGTTCGTGGTTCTAACTGTCTTTTATTCTATTAGTTGATTCTCATTTACTCTATGTACATATTACTTTCTCTCCCCTGCATACCAGCTTCCATTCATGTTCATTATATTTTGTGCATTCCCACATTGAAACAAACAAAATAGCTGGAGAAAACGAAGGAGTCTTTACCGCAAGTGTACAAGAGGAGATACAAAGGTACATGCTTGTACTGTTATTTCATATTCCATTGTTTTGTATTTCATTTATTGTTTGTATATGTGTTCACCTAATTTATTGTATGTAGATATTGTGTGTCTTTGTACATAATAAATTATCTTCGTGTCCTTTGTATTTTATGTGCTGCTACATTGAAATAAATCGAACTCTATTTATTTTTTTTACATGTCTTCCTACATACCAACGCCCTTCATGTCCATTGTATTTTTATGCATTGCCACATTTAAACAAACAGAGTGGCTGGAGAAGACAATGGATTCTTTTCCTTGAATGTAGAGGAGGATTTGCAAAGGTGCATGCCTCTACTCTTGTTTCATATTCCAGTGTCTAGTATTTCATTTATTGTCTGTATATTTTTTCTATGTGTTCTACTGCTTTGCACCTATTTTACTATATGTAGATACTACATATCTTTCTACATAGTAACTTATCCTCATGTGAATTGCATTATCTTTGTTGCTACATTGAAATAAACAGAACCATATTTATTTATTTTACATGTCTTTCTGCATACTAACTTACCTTCATGTCCACTGTATGTTCGACGTTGCTACATTGAAAGAAAAAGATTGGTTGGACAGGAAGATGAATTCTTATATGCCACAACAGAGGGGGTTGAAGAAAAATCTTCGAAAAGGTATACCAACTGTGCTAGTAAATAAAACACACAAAACAGGTGGGTGCATATAATATTGGACTAGAAAATGATGATTTGGAAACAATGGGCCTTTGTTGAGAATTCCCGCTTCCAAACATTTCCCTCCCCATTTCTAATTTTCCCACTTTCTATTATCCCCTTTTTTCCCTCTTATATACTTAACCGAATTCCCCTTCATTTTTCTCGTCTACTTTCACTTTCTAGATTAAGAACAATTATGGAAAATATACAATGCATATGCTTATTTAGTCCTTATGATGTTCACCTACACATGCTTGCATCAGAAAAAGTTGGACTAGTGACATGGCCATGAGCATTCAATCATCGCAAACATCAACAGACCGACAAGGCCAAAGGTAAAGATGCATACATTGTGTTCCTGATATGTTTACCAAACAAATATCCTCATCTAGTTATTCATCTATGACATGGTAAATATGATGATGTCATCTGCAACACATACTTTGCAGTTCACAATAAGTATCAACGAGCGCAAGTGAGACATCGAACATAGCACAAGTTCCATAGACTAAGAGGTCTAGTTGCAAAACTCTGGCTCCACACTTCATCCAAGTTGTGTGTTTGCTTGTACATTTATGCCACGAAAAAAGAAAACAAAAGAATAATGCAGACTACCATTCACAGTACTTTTCCTGTTTAAAAATGTCACCAGGTCTAAACTTATAACACCCAAAATACTATCAATAGAGGGCTTGAACATCCACTGAACTGGACAAGTGTTTGTCGGGGAAATAATGGTCATCTATACCACCTACTTGGACAAGGATAACACAATTAGATCCATTATGTGTGCTGACATGAAAGACAATGAAGCCCTGATGAAAGTCACATTGACTATTCCCACACAAATTGTCCAGAAACATGCAGAAAATATATTGCTAGGTAATGGGATATCCATTACAAATTTTAATATATTTCCCAAAATAGTATATGACCATGGTGATTGTGATTGGATTGTATCGCTCAATGAAACAAGTATTGTGGAAAAAATTCCTGCTATTTGTTCAGAATATCGTTTTGTCCTAGACACAACTATCAACCAACTTGCACAGAGCAATGACACTTACCCAATAGGAACCATTGTTGAAGCTGTCACACTCACGAGAAAACTTGGCTCGCAACACATTCTCCATATAAAATATGGAGAGTCAAACAACAACAATACAATGGTACCGTTCTCCATATCCAATTTTGTCCTTTACTTTCACATGTCCATGTATCTCAGTTATGTTACACAACTATTTCATTGCTCCATGTTGCAGCTGCAATTGTTTGATACCTATTCAAATTTGTTTTCCTCAATGGACCAACAATTGCATGCCAGTATAAATATTTACCATGGCATAGATGAATATTTACTATAGTAATATGTCCTTTGTATTTTCCATGTTGCAGCTGCAATTATTTGACACCTATTCAAATTTGTTTTCCTCAATGGAACAACAATTGCATAAAGGGAAATTTCCACTTATGCTCTTAAAAAATATAACAAAGAAAAGAGATGTTAAAGAAAGGATATTTCGCACAACCCAAGCAACATTTGTAACAGAATTGCGAACATACATAGTACATGATCTCAAGAAACTAACAAGATCTACAATTGTTGTGCGCATACATCTACAATTTCATCCTCACTTTGCTCATACAAATTGCCTTCACCAATTCTCTGCAATTTTTTCTTTTTTTGTTGTGCAGTTGTATATTATATTGTTCAATATATTAATTACTATGCTCACATGCCTAGGTTGAGGGTGTTTTGGTTGCAGTGAATGCGTACTCGACCCTCTTCAAGCATGAATGTGCGAAATGAAACTCTTCTACTTTTGCTTCTGCTTTCATAAATGATGATACAATTGATTGTCTACAATGCAGTAAAAAATTCCCTTACATATATAGACATTTACCTTAAATGAGGACAATGCAATATTGCATATCGACTGAAAATAAAAAATAAAAAATCGAGCTTTGACGGGAAACGAAAATATTTCATGTGTGTTTGTACCTTTTCTTCAATACCCAAACGAATGTTCGTCGAACTCAAGTTCTTTGGAGTTTACATCTATGATTGTAAAATTTTCTTTCTAGATATTTTGTCTCTTTTGTGCACTTGAAAAAACAAGGAGAATCTAACTACAAATCAAATGGTTGTTGTTATTTTGATGTTTTCTTGCATCTTCCAGTAAGACTTTTGCATATTTGTTGGGGTGTCCAAATGAAAAGAAAATGATATTTTGAAAAAAAAAGGATATATACTATGTGAAGTCCAATGGAACTATCATATCAACCACATAACATTAAAATTCAAATTCACCTTAAAATTCAAATTCGTCATTGTTATACTTACGGTGAAGTTGACGGTATAATAATTTTACTTAAACATCCCAAAATTGATTTTCTTGTGGATTTTCGATGCTTCTCTTATACAAACACATCCTGGAAACTATAAGCATGGTTTACTTTATCTATTCCTTGATTGAAGAGCCTATTCACCTGTTTAATGCACTTCATAGTTACTGTTAAGACAATCAATGGGAATTTCTTACACCAATTCTTGCTTCCGAAAATTGCCATCCCCTTTCTTTTTTCTCTTCATCGTCACTGCCACCTTCGCACTTTTTTCTAAATATGCAATTAGTAAGCTTTAATGGCAACATATCATTACACACGAATCGTGGAGATTGTCAAATGATCTACGGTGGTTATAGTCAAACGGGACTATGAAATGAACTACAATATTAAAGTTCAAGATCGTCATTGTTGTTTCTAGACATGCAATTATTAATCTTTAATGCTAACAACCCATCATGCAAGAAGTTTAATACTTAATTTAATATGTCAAAGTCATGGAAGAATGTATCAAGAACACAATTACTCCCACAAGTTGCAATAAAAATTAATCTTGAACAAATCATTTGCTCACACCCTTTTTAATGCTACAAGCACAATAGAAAACGAGTAAGTGGATAAAATATTGGACTAGAAAATGATGATTTTGCAACAATGGAGCTTGTTTTAGACCAATTCCCGCTTACAAAAATTTCCCTCCGCTTTTCTATTTTCCCACTCTTTTATCCCTTTCTTTTCCCTCTTCTATACTTAACCAAATTCCCCTTTCTTTTTCCCCTATAGTTTCTCTTTCTGGTTACTTAGTCCTTTTTTCCGAAAATGTCTTGTTGCGCATGTTGGCAGATTCACGAGTTCACATTTTTATTCATTCTTTTATATCATGATTCCGATCAATCACTTCCCCTTTCCATACCTAGCCAATTTTTCGATCGTGGGTTCCTTCCCAAGAGGTCTCTAAATTGCACTTCCATTGTTCAGTGACCTGCAAACAACACTCTGGCTTTTGCGATATGCAAATTTACTTCCGGACTCCCACATCATCCCCTCTTCTGTGTTCCACATTTTTCATTGAAATGTTCTGATACATACAATTTAACTGTCGGAGCCTTTCGTCTCCTAGGGAACCCTTGTCACCCTATTTTGAAGCTCATCCAACCTCTTTCCACATTTATCCATTTCTTGGAATCTCTTTCGTGGATCGTCGGGTTGGTGGGTTCAAGAAATTTCCAATTTCTGGTCGTTGTTTCCTGTGCCCGCCACCTTTAGACTTCTTTCCAAGTATATGCAATAAATATACAACTTCTCCATAAACATACAGAAAATATCTTGCAAGGAAATGGAATATCTATTACAGATTTGAATATATTAGCCCATCTTTTCCCTCTTCTATACTTAACCAAATTCTTGTTTCTTTTTTCCCTCTACTTTCTCTTTCTGGTTACTTAGTCATTTTTTCCAAAAAATTTCTAATTGCGTGGGTTGGTGGACTCACGGGTTCACATTTTCACTCGTGCTTTTATATCGTGACTCCGATCGACCGCTTCCCATTCCATACCTAGCTACTTTTCAGTTCACAGATTCCCAGGCAGGCAGGCTCTCAATTGCACTTTCATTGTTCTGTGACCTGCCAACAACACCCGGTCCTCCACAATATACAAATTTACTGCCAGACTCCCACATCATACCCTCTTCCATGATACACAGTTTGCACTAAAAAATTTTGAGACCTGCAATTTGACCTTTGTGTCCTCATGTCTCCTGAGGAACTATTGTCACCCCATTATGAACCTCGTGCATCCACTTTCCATACTTTTCCATTTCTTGGAATCTCTTTCACAGATCGTCGGGTTGGCAAGTTCACGAAATCTCTAATTCCTAATCGTTGTTTCCTATGCCCGCCACCTTCACACTTCTTTCCAAGTATGCAATAACCAAGGTTTAATGATAACAACTTACCATGCCTCCAGGAGACAATCACACTAACTATCCCTACACAACTTGTCCAGAAACATGCAAAAAATATCCTTCCAAGTAATGGGATATCTATTACAAATATCAATATATTAGCTAAACAAATCCCACCGACCGTTTCCCTATTCCATACTCACCAATTTTTTTGCTTATGGGTTCCTGGACATGCGGACTACACTTCCAGTGTTCCTTGAACTGCAAACATCACCCCGGCTTCCGTGATATACAAATTGACTTCTGGACTCCCACATCATCCCCTCTTCCGTGTTACACATTTTGCACTCAAAAATTCTAATACATACAATTTGACCGTTGGGGCCTCACGTCTCCTCAGGAACCCTTGTCACCCTATTTTGAAGCTCGTCTTACCGCTTTCCACACTTGGCCATTTCTTGGAATCTCTTTCACGGATCGTCGGGTTGGCGGGTTCAGGCAATTTCTAATTCCTAGTCGTTGTTTCCTCTACCTGCCACCTTCACACTTCTTTCCAATTATATGCAATAAGTATACAACTTCTCCATAAACATGAAGAAAATATCTTTCCATGAAATGGGATATCTATTACAGATTTGAATATATTATCCCTTATGTTCCCTCTTCTATACTTAACCAAATTCTCATTTCTCTTTCCCCTCTACTTTCCTTTCTCGTTACTTAGTTGTTTTTCCAAAAATGTCTAGTTGCGCAGGTTGGTGGACTCATAGGTTCACATTTGCACTTGTGTTTTTATATCATGATTTTGACAAACCGCTTCCCCATTCCATACCTAGCCACTTCTCTGATCACAGATTCCCAGGTAGGCGGCCTCTAGATTGCACTTCCATTGTTCTGTGATCTACAAACAATACCCTGACTTCCACAATATACAAATTTACAACCAAAATCTCACATCATACCCTCTTTTGTGTTACACCGTTTGCACTCAAAATTTCTGAGACCTACAATTTTACCATCGGGTCCTCATGTCTCCTGTGCAACTATTGTCAACCCATTTTGAAGCCTGTCCCTACACTTTCCTTACTTCTCCATTTCTTAGAATGTCTTTCGCGGATCGTCGGGTTCGCGAAATATCCAATTCCTAATCGTTGTTTCATGTGCCCGCCACCTTCACACTTCTTTCCAAGTATGAAATAACTGAGGTTTAATGTTGACATATCACCATGCCTCGAGGAGACTGTCATAATAATTGTCCCTATTCCATACTTAGCCACTTTTTCTATTGCGGGTTCTCAAACAGGCGGGCTCAAAATTTCCCTTCCATTGTTCCGCGACCTGCAAACAACACCCAGAATTATGCAAATATACAAATCAACCGTTGGACTGCCCCATCATGCAATCTTCCCTTTTACACCTTTTGCAGTCAAAATTTCTGAGACATACAATTTGACCGTCAAGCCCTCACCTCTCTTGAGAATCCCCTATAACCCTATTTTGAAACCCATCTGACCGCTTTTCATACTTGGTCATTCCTCGTCCCTGTCACCTTCGCACTTGTTTATAATAAAAAATTGTTTATAAAAACATATATATATATATATATATATATATATATATATATAGATAGATAGATATATATAGATATTATAAAGACATATAATTTGACCGTCGAGCACTCACCTCTCCTTCGTATCCCTTGCAACCCTACTTTCAAGCTCGTCCGATCGCTTTTCATACTTATATATATAAAAGAGTCTTATTTATAATAAAAAAGATTGTTTATAAACACACACACACATATATAAGGTCTTATTTCTAAGTATGCAATTAGCAAGCTTTAATGCTAAACAAAGATTTGAGAAGATCTCCCATTGATATGCATTAAACCAAGATTTATGGAGGGTTATATTATCTCTTCTGAGTGTTAATTTCAAACATTATGTAATGTCGTTCGCGCATCGAAGGGTTGGCCCATTCATGAAATCCGCAATCCTTAATTATGAAAATGAGTCTGATCGATCGTTTCCCTATTCCATACTTAGCCACTTTCCTGGAATTTCGCAAATATACAAATTGGCTGCTGAACTACCCCATCCTCTTCTATTTTACATGTTTTGCAATCAAAACTTTCGAGACATACAATTTGACCGTCGGAAACTCACCTCTCCTTAGTATCCCTTGTAACCCTATTTTGAAGCCCGTCTGACCACTTTTCATACTTGGCCATTCCTTACTTGCTCTTTCCCGTCTTTGTCACCTTCGCACTTGTCTATAATAAAAAATTGCTTATAAACACACACACACACACACACACAAATATATATATATATATATATACAAGGCCCTCTTTCAAAATATGAAATTAGTAAGCTTTAATGCTAACAACTCATCATGCAGGAACCATATAGATTGTCATTGATGAGAGAAAGGCTCGAGGAGATCTCCCATTAATACGAATTAAACAAAGATTTGCAGAGGGTTATATTATCCATGTCGAGTGTTAATTTCAAACATCATGGAATGTCGTTTGCACGTCGTCGGGTTGGCTCGTTCATGAAACCTCCAATCCTTAATTTCTCTACATCGTACCCGCCACCTTTGCACTTCTAAGTATGCAATAAGTAACCTTTACTTCTAACAACTCATCATGAAGCACTCATAGAGATTGTCATTAATGAGTGAAAGGCTCGAGGAGATTTCCCATTCACGTGCATTGAACCAACATTTGCGGAGGGTTATATTATCCCCTCCAACTGTTCATTTCAAGCATCGTCTTGAGAAAACAGACGTTCTCATAAAATTATGGCACCATCTCGACATCAATTTTGTGGAGATACAGTGAACATCTTCAGGTGTGAGGACCAGAACTTCCAGTGGTCCAGAGCATATTCTTACAACTCATCCTCTTCCACCCAGAACGAAATAATTTGGACCTCTGTGATTGCTTGTGCAGGTTGTGTCCCTGAAGTTTTTGACTGTAAGGAGTTGTTCTCTTGGTGCGTCGATAAATATATTTCAGGCCAAAGAATCATTCCACTACAGGACCACTCTTTTGTTTCTTTCTCACCTTAGGTCTTCCTCCATATGTTAAGATTGTCAGAGACAACATTGAAGTTTAGAGGAGAAGACTCCAAGTAGTTCCTAAGAAAGCATAATAATGGGTTGGACCTCTTGCCCGAGTTCCTAGAAGACTCGATGGCAGTTCCTGAGGATATCACAAACTTGTAGGTCAGTTCATTTAGAAATCCATTCCGGGAAATTGCCTAGTTGTTTACAAGAATAACGGGACATGAATCCAAAGAAACTATTTCCCACATGGCTCTGTATATTTTGTATTTCACAGTCAAGGAACAAGCCATTTTTTATTGGGGGAAGTTAATTTCCCATGAAATCTATTCCCAATTGCCAAGCTTCAAAAAGGAGAAGAAATTTTATGTATCATCCTACTTGGTTTTTGCGATAGCACATTGCAATCAGTTTCCAAAACTGTCTCTATCCAAGAAGGTAAACTGGGAATTCGACCTAGTAACCTTCTGGTACAATGACCTGTGGAAGTACAAGGCCTCCCACTATTTTTATGAGGTTTTTAATGACTTTGTATTTGTTTTCAAAGTTTTATTATTAGGAGAATATGCTCCTCGCATATCTGACCAGGTAACCACGTTTTTGGACAGGAAGGGGGCACTTGAACAAATGGACAATTATAGTGTGATAAGGATTTTTGGCTCTAAGGAAAATCCTGCTCTCCTTCCATGTCACATTATGGACATAATGTTTGTTACAAAAATAACAAGGCAATACAACTACCGGTTGCATATATTCTATGATAAGAGAAAAAAATAGTTCATTCCTATGCCTTGGAAAGTCAGGGACTTCGTATTGAGGAACATCAACAAAATTGATGAATTTGCAGCTGATTTCAACAACTTGAACCTAATATATGTTGAAAGGCTAAGAGGGTTCAACCCTAATAATTGTTTTTTAGAACATTTACTTACACTTTGCCTCGAAAATTATTTTTTCCAGAAACACATGAGCGAAAACAAAGACACTGGCGAAAACACTCTTGCTTCTGATGCTATCAACCTAGACACATTGCAAAGCACCATTCAATTGTACAAGCAACAGGGAAAAGGCCCCAGTGAGAAGAGTGTTCAATCGTCGGATAACACTCCCAAAAGTACAACATCCCAAAGCATCGCTCCAACGGCCCACCATAGTAAGAAAGAAACCCATAATTCTTCAAATGGAGGAGGAGATAACAACCCTCCTCACCCTAAAATTGATATTTCTCACAAGATTCCCATGGAGAAGAAGAGAAAAAAAAATTGTAGGGCAGGCAAAAGAGCCCGAAATTGAGAGTGAGAACATGGAACTTGAGACTGATCTGGATAGTGTATTTTGCAACCTTTATCAGCCTGGAGACATGATCCAGCATAGTCGCCCAATGGAAATAGTTGATACCAAATTTTTTTACGAAGATGAATCCTTTGTATTCCAGAGTGTTGTTTTTTACAGCGAGACTAAAAAATTGATTATTGAAAAGAGAGATGTAAAAAATAAGAAATGAAAATCGTGTTCATAGGTTAACCTTGCGAACATGCGGATGTACCAAATATCTCGACTTCACAGAGAAACCAGAGATTCTCTTGATGATTCCATTCGAGGAATTGAGGTCAAGAATTCCAGACTGAAGGAATGAGTCAAGGAATTGGAGAAAGCTTTGATTCCTATGCCATTGCTTGCCAACCCTTTAGCAATAGCCATGCCTGCCACCCTTGCAGCCAAGTTAAAAGGATCCTCCAACCTCCTCACATCATGTAGAGAATATGTGGAGAATAATATCAATAAAAGAATGGAACTGATTATTGAGGCATGGGAAACATCACAAAGTATGGCTTCCCTTGGAATGAGGGCACATACTTTGCTCGAACATTTGAAGGCGGATTTAAAAAATGAAGAACGTTTCTATTTAGACACGGTCCTCCATTTTGGCACCCATGTTAACAACATGATAGAAATGAGAAGAAGAGAACAAGATCTCCCCTCCAAAAACTGGATCACTCAATTAAGTGAAGAACCTACATCTCATTGTCCAATCATGTGAACAAGCCATATCAAAGAAAGAAAAATTATTCACAAAGATGACCAAAATAGACTTAGCTGGAAGGACGAATGAGGTCCAAGACCCCAATTTAATCATCAACTCCTTGCCCTTAACTAGGAACGCCTTCGATAAACAAGTTGATATTTTTAAGGCGTTATCTTTAGAAATTTTTTACAACATCCTTGAATATGGTGAAGATGATGTGGACAACTGGCTAGTCGACTATTTGGTATAGAATGAAGAAATTGATCAGGCTCTGCGTAATCTTTCTATCAATCTAAGGGAATTAGAAAAGGAACTTTTCAACATAAAAATCTAGAATGAGATCAATGTCTCCCCCTTGAGAAGCTACATTGAAGAATGGGTCGAAAGGGAATTGAAGTAGGTCGTCGATGAAAGGCAACAGGCAATTGGCACGATTCCAGTAGTCGTCAACGACATCAATAAAAAGGCATCAGCAAGCAAATAGCAAAAGGGGTGATATGTACCATCACTGTAAGTCTATATTGATCACATCCTTCTTTGCTTATCATTCCAGTTATTCCATCTTTTTAAATAGAAATGTCTAGACAATGAATGATACCTTCCAGTTTCTTCTTTTCAGGTATTACACTCTATTGTCGCCCACTTCTTCTTTCCAGGGTCCTATTTATTGTACATATTTCTCTTATGGTTTGCGAGAGCCCCCAATCCCAGTTTATATGACAAAAGCATTTGTATTTCCAGGAATATGTAATAGACAATATTATTTTTTGATATATTTCAAATAAAACAATTTTTTACCTCCTTTTATATTTATGTGCTCATAAATTTTTATCTTCAACTATGATGAATGTCAAGAAATTGTGTTTGTTTAATTTGAATTATCTTTTTCTCATGCATATATTTTTCTCCTGCTATGCATATAACTAGACATACAATCCAGATGGTCTATGGAAATTGTTCTTAACTATAACCAGTTGAAAGTATACATTGAAGAGATGAAACATGCAAGGTACGAACATAAATTTCGAACATAGCAAGTCAGACTACTAGAAAGATGGATTATATAGTTTCAAAAAATAAAGGGGACTCTAGAGGCCACGTGTCATTTACTGTATGGATACCACTTGTGCTTCATACTGCTTGCCACATATCCACTGCAGTTTCCATCTACCTCGGCTACTTTTTCCCCATCTTTGTGCATTTATTCCCAATTCAACTTGGCAGGGACTACGCTACCATGCAACACTTGTTTTATTAACATTTTCATCTTAAATTTATATATCTTGTTAATGATTTTTTATTGAATCAAGTGCAAGAATCACATGTGAATTATTTAATGTTGCAGAGTTTGGAGGCACGTGAGAGGGAGTGGGAGAGATTTATGCAGCCACGTGTTAATAAGATTCCTAACATTTTAGCATATTTTAGCATCTTACGATAGGGATTCATAATATGTTCATATTATTTTTTGTATGAACATCAATGTAGAAAAAAAAAAGTCATAGGATGCCACTTGGTTTCTTATTATCATGCCTAGTTTATATTTTGTCTCCAACTAGATCTATTATTATAATTAGTTGCTAGTTCTTAGGAGCTTATTCAACATTTCCTTCCAAGCTTGATGAGTTAGTTTTCTTGATGTAAAAGCTATATAATATTTTTTCTAGATTAATACAAAGGAAGTGTCATAGGATGTCATTTGGTTTCCTATTATCGATCTTGTTGATCCATATCATTGAGGCAGATTTTTTTCATTCTACAATTAATTTTTGCAATTGTTTGTCTCATTTGGCTCTTGCGGGGTAGCATTTGTTTTTTACAATTTCAACTGTAGGTGTTGTTGATACTGAGAGGGGGGTGAATCAGTATCAAGTACAATTTAAAACCTTTTTCAACTTATACTT
>SNQJ01S0228675.1:975-14427 GCA_010110895.2 Picea sitchensis
ACAACGAGGGAGATGTAATAAATAAATAAATTAATTAATATTAAAATTTTATGCGATTTATATACTTATTTTGAATGAATAACAACCAACATAAGAGATTTATCAAGTGTCTAGAAAGATAGAATCTCCCCCTTGATAGATTTGATTAGGGTTTAAGATGGATCTATGTTAGTTAGTATTTAATGCCTTGGAAATGAGATTAGTGCTAGTTGTCCATTGCTAACTTACTTATGTAATTATAATTTTTAAAGTTATCTACTTTAAAATTTTTAAAATTTTATTGTTTCATAAATTGGTTTATAAAATTAAATTATATTTTAAAATTTTATTATGACGTGAATTGATTTATAAAATGTAAATTTTATTTTTTTATATTAATATTTAATTTAGTATAGGGTATTTTTATAAAGATATTTAATTTTATATAGAGTTTAACAAATTAATAATTTAGATTTAAATTTTTTTAATAAATTTCAAGAAGTCTATTTTTATTGAAAAATAGACTTCATTGAAACCATTTATATCGATAAGCTACAGAATCCCCGATCTCTCCAACTTTAAAACATAGTCAATTTGCTGAGATTTCATGTGCAAATTTGGGGTAGGAAAAATATGTAAAGTGAAAGGATATCTTTAGTAGCTATTATAGTTGGATTTAGAGGTAATTAATATGAAGTTGATATATGACATTTATAAAAATATTAATAATAATTTTTTTTGGATGTTGATCATAAATAAAATATTTCAATATTTATGTTAAATAAAATAATTTTACATCAACTTTATATATAGAAATTTTATATCAACTTTATATACAGAGAAATTGAAAGTGAAAAAATATTTTAATATCTATCTTAAATAAAATAATTCTATATCAACTATATAGAGAGAGAAATTGAGAAATTGAAAGTGAAAAAATATTTTAATGTCCAACTTAAATAAAATAATTCTATATCAACTCTCTATATAGAAATTTTATATCAACTCTATAAGAGAGAGAAAGAAAGAGACTAATTGAAACTAATTTTTTTTTTATTTAGTGACATTTTAAAATATTAATAAGAATTTTTTTTTTTTTTATTGGTTAAAACATTTGAATGGTGTGATGAGTATGAGGGAGATGTGCAATCCCTTGGATATAAACTAATCCATCTTAACTTCTAATATATCATGCACCTAATCTCTCTATATGCATCTCCAAAATATTGATGCATCTAATCTCTCTATATGCATTTAATCCATCAAAACTTCAAAAATATTTAAATCTTCAAAAATTTGATGCTTCTCTGGGCATGATAAATTCAAAATTAAGATGGATCTAAGGTGATTCCATAAACTTGTGGTCATGACAAACTCATACATTGTAAAAATACTTATATGATCTACAAAATAACATCTCAATGATTGGCTCTTTGGGGAGCTGTGAGCTCATCGCTAGAGTTTGTGATAGTTTTGAAAAAAAGGAAATCATATCGCCTCGTGGAGGTTGTGTTGTCTGCTGCTAATCCGATACGTGTATCCAATACTCAACGAAATTTGTGTGAAAAGGTTATAAGTTCTGTATGAAGATTACTAGAACAGCCACTCAAAACCGTGGTTGATAAATGCCGAGAGGCGATGACAAAGCTTCCTCCCGTAGTTTAATGGCTGGAACCCTAAACGACCTCGATAGGTTATAATAAGCCCTTGATGATCTGCCCCAAGCCTGCAGCAATGGCCTTCCCCAGCACATTGTTATAGTCTTCCACCCTCGACGATCCAATATGAAACACGCGGACAACCAGAAAATGAAATGGGCTAACAGTTGAGGAAAGAAAGCCAGAAAATGAAACGCGCCTACAGCTCAAAAAATCCAAACGTGGTAATCCCAAAGGTTCATCATTTAAACCAGGCAATCATATAGTGCTACAGTAATTTCTTAATATGATTAGGTAAATGTTAAAAAATAAACAGGTTAATGGATGCATTCAAAAATACAAGGAAGTTATCAAGAGTAAATCACATTCATTGATTTGGGAGGACGACTAAGAATATGCCAGCATCTTCAATTGTTAACCATCAGATTAGAATTTTAGATTAAAAGGTGATTAATTTTTCCCATTGTCAATAGGTGTATGCCTTTCGACGTAATTAACGTCTTCAAATTGTTGTGGCATAATTTAAACCAAAAAATTATAAGTAAACTTTTTAGCAATTTGTGGTGAGAAATCACACTGTTTGCATGTGGCCAATGGTGCATAAGATAGGGCGCAGTCATAGAAGAATCCCGATAACCTAGGAGTCACCCTTTGGGTTTTCTTTTTGGAGACCAACCTTCTACCTTTTGGCTTTTTTTTGGTAGGAATTGGTCGAAATCCGACGATGTAAATTTGGACAAAATATTTATTTTATGTTGTTTAAATTGTATTTCTGAATGTATAAATGGATTCAACATGCTAAAAAAACCCCGGGGAACTCATATTATACTAACTTAGCCACTCAAATCTGCACATCCAACCATTCATCACCGGATTTCGGGCAAAATCAAACGAAAAAAGTTGCCAAAAAACCTCCAAAAGGTAGAATGTTTAGACTACTACCATAAGATAGGGCACATAATATAGGGCACAGTCTCTGAAGCCCAACATCCTAGGAGAAATGAATCACCCGCTGTAAAGAGTTGTTCCGTCTTGACCCAAAGAAAGGGGACCCCATGTGCCAGCACGGAAAATAGGTGCCTATATATATATATATAAGGCATAGTAATGACATTTGGAGGTTGTGTTTGGCCCTTTTAATGAGACTGTAGATTCGGGTAATTTGAGAGTCCCACTACAAAGTTATAATTAAAAATAGTATAGTTTAAATGTTTTGCAAATTTGAGTGATTATTTTTGTATAATCCTTATGCTCTAGAGGTTTTTAAGCATACTAAATCTATTTTTGAATCGAGAAATAAATTTTAAACAACAAAAAATAGTGATTTCATGCAGAGTTATGTCGCCATATTTGGACGAAATAAATAATTTCATAGAATAATTAGACACCACCCTTAAAATTGAAACACATGAACAATAAGACAAAGATGAAAGGATCTAGTCAAAGAAGAAGCCCAACAACCCAGAAGAAAATGAATCACTCACTGGAAAGAGTTGTTCCATCCTAACCCAGAGAACGGGGATCCCACGCACCAGCACAGAAAAGAGGCGTCATTATTGGAGAGATCTAAATAGGGATGATATTGGGAGTTTGTGTTTGGCCATTTTTAATGGGATTGTTTTAGGCAGCGGAAGAAAAACATAGCATAAAACCATAGCATAAACAAGAAATAACAAACACGCATATAAACCAAGCACATCAATCCCACAATTGACACATTGATTTATGTGGAAACCTAATGAGGGAAAAAACCATGGGCAATGAGTATCAGTCTTCTTATTATTCAATGGAGAATTTCAATAACCTTCATAGGGATATAATTATCCTCTCCTGACACACACTCTGCTCTCAACACAACGTGCTCTCACACTCTTCACACATCACACTCTCACCTCTATGGGTATACTCGTATATATAACATCTATCAGTCAGTTACACAAACTAATTATGAATAGATCACATGGTTACACAAACAATCCATAAATAGATTGCATGCATGCACATTAACATAGTTGCATGCATGTGCATGTGACCACATGAGGAAATTCGTTGGCATGTTTCCAACAATCTCCACCTTGACAACAATTTCCCTGATATATCATGCCCTTAATTAATTCATCATCTTTTCTGCAAGCCAAGAGAAGCCAAACACCATCATAGCTTCTCTAACAAAACTAGTTTCGTAAACATGTCTGCAGAATTCACTTTTGTATGGACCTTTTCCAGAGCCACTCCACCTTCATCAACAACTTGTCTTACAAAATGGTACTTAACAGAAATATGGTTTGTCGTACTATGATAAGTTGGATTTCTAGCCAAATGAATAACACTTTGACTATCAAAAAATACGTTCACCTTGTCCTGCATCCTTCCAAACTCACCCAACAAACCCTGTAACCAAATTGCCTCCTTGCATGCATGTGAAGTAGCCATATACTCTGCCTCAGTAGTGGATAAAACGACTACGTTTTGAATCTTTGACATCCAACTAACATGTCCTCCTGCAAGAGTAAAGACATATCCTGAAGTGGATCTCCTTTTGTCCAAGTCACCTACAAAGTCTGAATCTACATAACCGCAAATTGAATCTCTGGAACCATCATAGGTGATAGAATAACAACTTGTGCCTCTAATATATCGAAGCACCCATTTCACTGCTTCCCAATTATCTTTTACTGGATTTTCCATGTATCGACTGACAACACCAACTGCATGTGAAATATCTGGTCCAGTACTCACCATCGCATACATCAAACTTCCCACTACATTAGCATATGGTACATGAGATATATAATCCTTTTCTTCATCATTACTAGGACATAAACCCGAAGAAAGCTTGAAATGGGAAGCCAAAGGGATCTATACGGGTTTCACATTATTCATTTTGAATTTGATAAGTATTGTCTCCACATACTTCTGTTGTGATAACCATAACTTACCATTTTTCCTATCTATGTGTATCTCCATGCCTAAGATTTGTTTTGCTGCTCATAGATCCTCCATATCAAACGCCCTAGCCAACTGAGCCTTTAACCTATTGATTTCGACCATGCTTTTTCTTGCCACAATTATATCGTCAACGTATAACACAAAAATAATGAACATGCCATTTTTCAACTTTTTAAAGTAAACGCAATGATCATATTCACTTCTTGTAAAATTTAGGCTCACCATGAAGGAATCAAACTTCTTGTACCATTGCTTGGGAGACTATCTCAGGGCATACAATGAATTCTTGATTTTGCAAACAAACCTCTTATTGTGATCCTGAACAAACCATTTTGGTTGTTCCATATATATATCCTCATCTAAATATCCATGTAGAAACATTGTTTTAACATCTAGCTACTCTAACTCAAGATCAAGTAAAGCAACTAGTGCTAACATAACACGAAGTGAAACAAGCTTCAAAACTGGTGAAAAGATCTCATGAAAATCAATACCTTCCTTTTGAGAATACCGTTTTTCTACCAGTATTGCTTTATACCTTTTGAATTTATCATCAACACCCTTTTTCAGTTTGTAGACTCACTTGCAGCCAACAATCTTCCTGTCCTTTAGAAGTTCTACCAGATCCCATGTTTTATTCCTCTCTAAGGAATCCATTTCTTCTTTCATAGCTTTCTTCCATTGAGCACTTTCAGATACCTTAATTGCTTCATGAAAACAACTAGGTTCTCCATCAATAGAAACCAAAGCCACAGATGAAACATAATCGTCATACCTTGTAGGAGGATTCCTGACCCATGAAAATCTCCTCATAGATGGTTGAGGCATATCCTTTGTTTCCTAGATATTTTCTACATCTTCATCTTCTTCTTATGGAACTTCTTCATGCTCCTTCCTTTTTGAAAATGGTTGAGTTTCCAAATGAATTTGCTGAACTTGCAGTACCTGTTCTTGTCTCATTTCAACATCTACCAATTCTGATTTTAAGAGTGAGGATTCATCAAATACTACATCTCTGCTAATGATGATTTTGTGGGTAGTAGGATACCACAATCTGTACCCCTTAACTCCATCACCATAACCAACAAAGAAATATTTCTTTGATCTAGGATCTAACTTTGAATGTTGATCTTTAGAAATAAGATCATAAGCATCACAACCAAATATTCTCAGATTTGAAAAATCACACGAATGACCTGTCCATGCCTCTTCTGGAATCTTACAATTTACTGCAGTTGATGGTGAACGATTTATCAGTTAGCATGTTGTAAGAACTACTTCTTCCCACAATTCATGTTGCATCTTGGCATTACTGATCATTCTCCTTGCTCTCTCTAGAAGAGTCATATTCATGCGTTCAACAACACCATCCCGTTGAAAAGTATAAACCATGGTCTTATGTCTTTCGATCCCAACTTCCTTGCAATAGTTCTCAAATTCCACATATGTGAACACACCTCCATTATCTGTCCTTAAACACTTGATTGACCTGTCAATGCTCTTTTCAACCAAATCCCTAAATTATTAAAAGTATTAAATACATCATCTTTTCTTTTAAGTAAATAGACCCAAACCTTCCTAGAGTAATCATCTACAAATGTCACAAAATATGATGATCCTCTAAGAGAAACTATAGGGGATGGTCCCCAAACATGTGAATGAATGTAATCAGGGATACCTTTGCTTATATGTCTTTCTGCTTTAAAATTTTGTCTACACTATTTTCCAAAAACACAATACTTGCAAAAATTCAAATTCAGAAACTTCAAACTTGGAAGTGACTTACAATCAACCAGTACCTTATGGCCTTTCTCTCTCATATGACCCAAACATTGATGCCATAAATGGAAAAAGTCACTTGCATCTCCAGATGCTACCACTGCTTGATTTACTTATGTCCTTCCTTCAAGCTAATAAAGGTTCCCGATCCTTTTTTCCTTCATGACTACTAAGATGTCATTGGACACCTTCAATACTCCACCTTGAGCTCTACACTTGTAACCAACAGAATCTAGAACTCCCAAGGATATCAAGTTCTTTATTAGTTCGAGGACATGCCTTACATATATTAATTTTGTTACATAACCATAATGCATCTTAATCCAGACGCTACCATCTCCAACAATTTTACAAGAAAAAACATTTCCCATAAAAACAACACCATCATCAATAGATGGATAAGTTTAGAACCAATTTCTATGAAGACACATGTGGCTAGATGCGCCAGAATCTAACAACCAATGCTGATGTTGATGTGAAACATCACAAGTAGAAAATACCTCATCAACCATACTTGAATTGGAAATCGAAATTGTTTCACCGACATTAGCTTCCTTGATTCTTTTGTGGAGTCCTCCTTGGATGCATTCTGTCTTTTCCAACAATCCTTCTTGAGATGCCTAGATTTGCCACAGAACCAACATTTCTTCTTACTCTTCTTTCCTTTTGACTTAGACCTTGATGTACCCCTATGATTTTTTCCTCTTTTTGTAAATCGACCTCTAACCACCATTGCTTCTACTATTGAGGTTTCTTTACTAGATGTTTTCCTTATCTCCTCATACAACAAAGCTCTCACAACAGTGTCATAATCAATGGAATATGTTGTGTTAAACCACATAGTTGTGACCAGATGATCCCAAAACTCAGGAAATGAACACAGAAGCGTAACCGCCTTGTCCTCATTTTTGAACTTTACTTCCATACTAGCTAATTGACAAATCAGAGTATTGAAAACATTCAAGTGATCAACAATTTTTGTACCTTCTTTCATACGCAAGTTGTACAACTGCCTCTTCAAGAAGATTATGTTTGACAAGTTCTTTGTCATATACAAACTCTCCAGTTTGGTCCACAAACCTGCTATTGTTGTCCCTTCAGTGATGTTAAACAACACCTCATCTTCTAGAAACAAATGAACAACATTGAGGGCTCTTGCATACAAATCCTCCCAGTCCTCCTCTGTTATGTTTGTCGGTTTATTCGACTTTCCAGCCAAGGCCTTTTGCAATCCTTGTTGCACAAGTAGATATTTCATCTTTAGCTTCCATGGCACAAAGCTATTCTTACCACTGAACTTTTCCACCTCAAACTTGGAACTCTGCACTTTCGCCATTAGCAAAAAAAATCCAAAAAAAAAAACACTGCTTATAAAACTGATCCTCTTTAAAAAAAATAACCTTATACTTCAATATCGTTGCTCCTGTAATGAGGGTAGCATGGAACTATTAGAAATGGCCGCACTTGATCAGTCTACAATCTGCGACAATAATGCACTTTGCACTTTGTAGTGCCCGGGATGTTGTCGCATTGTGTGTTAAGCAGTGTCTGCGATGATGTCGCACTGAGCACTATGTAGTGGTTGCGTCAATGTCACACTATGCACCATGTAGTGTCCGTGATGATTCTGAAATTTTTAGAATTTTGAAAGTTTGTCTGCGACCATTGCACTTTGCTACAGGGACAACCTGCAACAGTGTAATAAAACCCATCCTAGGTTGATCCACTTCACTCAGCTTGGCTCGGCTCAACTCGGTTAACCTTCTCTTTGTTCCAACGACCAGACTATCTTCTCCTTCGCTCTCTGCTCCTTCAACTCTAAGCTTTGATACCACTTGTTAGGCAGTAGAAGAAAAGCATAGCATAAAACCAGAGCATAAAAAATAAATATCAAACACGCATATAAACCAAGCACAACAATCCCACAATTGACAGAATGATTAATGTGGAAACCCATTGAGGGAAAAAACCACGAGCAATTATTATCGGTCTTCTTATTTTTGAAGGGAGAATTACAATATCCTTCATAGTCATACAATCATCCTCTCCTCACACACACTCTGCTCTCAACACAGCTTGATCTCACACTCTTCACACATCACACTCACACCTCTATGGTTATGCTCGTATATATAACATCTATCACTCAGTTACACAGACTGATCATGAATAGGTCACATAGTTACATGAACAGTTCATAAATAGATTGCATGCATGCACATTAACATAGCTGCATGCATGTGCATGTGACCGCATGAGGAAATTCGTTGGCATGTTTCTAACAGATTGTATATTTGGGTAATTTGAGAGCCCAACTACTTGTTAATTGGAACACGTGGATAATAAGAGAAGGGTGGAATCTTGTGGTCATATAAGAATCCCAACATCCCAGGAGCAATGAATCATCCGCTAGAAAGAGTTGTTCCGACATGACCAGAGAAAGGTGACCCCACACGCAAGTACGGAAAAGAGGCGTCGTGATGGGATATATATATATATATATATATATATANTTGGCCATTGGAGAGCTCAACTACACACAAAGTCAATTGTTAATTTTTTGGTTGGATTTTTTAATAAATTGTTAATTTCAAAATTTTAGATAGAATAGAAAGTTGAAAATTAATATTTATCTAAGTTCAAGTAAACATAACCTCCCAAAATAATCTATATAACTATCATTTCTAGTGTCACATCCCCATACTATGCTTAGTTGCATTTGGAAATCGTGCACCTCTTGAGGGCATGTAGCACTGCGATGTTTCTTACTTGGCTTCTTGGAAACACCAAATTTACTTAGTTCGGACTATGCCTCTTCACCTATAGCATACCCATACTCCATTATAGGTTATTGATGAGTCACACTCCTACTCTAGTGCAACTCTTGTATACTTAGACATTTGTTAACTACTTTAACACTTACTCATATTTAAGCATACATCCATGAGAAACCAAGATAATCGTGGAACAAATGAAAGAAAAACACAGATATAGTGCAAGTGGCATGAACCGTGCCTAACACCCAATTAATTTTTTGTTATTGCAAAATAGTTACAGCATAAGAAATATCGACGTGGTTTACAATAGGGCATAGTCAAATGACCCATCTCACCTCACCATGACACTCATACACAGATCATCACCAAAAATATTTGTCACAATCGTCTCCGCAACCACTTGCGGTGCACCTCAAACATGCCCCCAACCATAGACTTTTTGTCTCTTCATTTCCATACACTCTATCTCTTCGTTTTTGCAGACTTCATAGATTTTGGTTCTACCTCACACATGATTCCAACAAACCCACGATTATAGACTTCACCAAAATCAACCCAAGAGAAGTTTGTCCAACTATGTTCAATGAATCCACCTCAAGGCAATACAAGTCCTCCCATGTGGAGAAAATTGTCTCCTTGAGGGATCTCTCCCCTCTTTCTTCCTCAGAACCGCAAAGCTCTCTTACTCTCCTTGTATTCCAATGTTGTCTTCCTTGGTTGTGCGCCCTTGTTCTCTTATAAGGACTCCAAAGGTCACCATTGCAAACCATCATGTCCTTTAGAGGTGTCACACCCCTTCACAAACCCATGTGTCCAAACGAATCGTCATGCCCATTCATGGACCCAATCACCCAAATGAATTATCGTGCTCTTTCGCATACCAAATCACCCAAACAAACTGATGCGCTTGTCAACCATCATGGCCCTTGGGATCGGCTTGCCCCAACCTTGGTGCACCTCTCATGTTGGCTTGCCCCATCCATCTAACTAACTCATCGTCTTGGGTGTGTGCACCTCTTAGGTGAGTCAGGCTGACTCTCCTAAGTGTTCCCCCATGCCTTAGCCGATTTTCCTTCATTGATGGGGCATCCAAGTCTTTCCCTCAACTCTTTATCAAATCGTTCGTTGTTTTACTTGCGTCGCAAGGAACCTTGGGTGGAGTCACTCCTTGGCACATCGCGCATCCAAGAAACCCCAAATATCCCATATATGAAGGAATCCATCTCCTAATTCACACCGAGCATCCTTTCTTCCCAATTCAGATTGCGATGGAAGTGTGTGCGCCTAATATAAGCTCTCGAGGCCTTACATATTCCCCCACCTTAATTCATTGTCATCCTCGGAAACATCTACAAAATATGTGATCTCTAAGTCTCTGCCCAAACTCATGCCTCTGCTGCAACTAAGTCTACTAGAGATCCCAATTTTCATGCCCATTAGAAGCCCCAAATTCTTCCAAAGTGGAAACTCCAACTTCTTTGCAAAGTGGAAACCCTAAGTTTCCAACTTGCAATGCAATCATTTGCAACATGTGCAACGATCCACACTTCCCTCTCCCAAAGTTGTGTGTGAACAAATTGTACGCTACAATGGAAAGACATCTCTTCCCCAAACTTGTTTGCAATGTCCAAGCTACCATTGCCCTGCTGTGATGATCACTCTTCATTTGTTGTTGTTTTTTCCTCAAATGTTGTTGCAACCTCAACCAAAAATTAAAAAATGTCTAAGTGTTGAACTCCTGTGAACTTGTTGTTGCGCCCATACTTCAACCAAACTTTTTCATGTCTCTACACGATACTAGCCCCCATGCCTTGGATTGATTGGGTAGCTAGTCCAACTATTGTGCCCAACTCATGAGAATGTACTTTCTCATGCCTAAACTTATTATTTTATGTCCACATATCTATCACTCCATTCAACTCCAAATACTAAGGAAAGTTTCCATCCTTGCCTCTTAGTTGTTGCCATCATTCGATCTTTTTCAAAGAAAATCCTCCACAATGTCTAAGTGCTTCACTTCGAATCTACTAGCGCGTTTGTACTATGAATTCCTTTCGCAATTCAGTCCATCTGCACAATGATATCAGACCAAGGAAAGGTCTTCCCTCACCTTGTTTCACTATCAAGTCACCCAAAAACAAATTCTTTCATGACAACTTTACTCCACTATCCACCTCATGCACATTTAGTCAATCTTTGCACCAAGAACCGAGCCTCCAAACTACCCTTGCCTCACTACTTCATCACTTGTACATGTTACTGCATCTTCCTCTTTATGCCTTGGAATGGTTAGGCTTCACCCTCAACCATGTTTCCCAGAGCAAGAGAAACACTCATCTCTAATGCCTTTTCATCTTCACATCTTCATTGTTTTAGCTTCAAGGCACCATGCACCCATCGCCTAACTATCAAGCCATATTGATGTTAATTGATTGTTGTAAATCTGTGAAGAGATAACTTATCTGAAGGTTGCAGTCTACCAATTGTCCAACAACCCATCTCAACTCAACTATTGTTCTCGTAGATCCACGATATGAAGACGTCATGATGGAAACGTGACCAACCAAATACCCGATACAAAGTTTCTCTAGGTCACCCTAGGTTGTCCAACACACCCACGTGGTTCACCATTTTGCAACCTGTGATAAGAATTATGTTTTGATGAATATTGTTTTTGTTGCAACCTATGGGAATAACTATGTTTTTGGTACATTTTTAATGCTTGAAATGACATTTTAAGACTTAAACTTCTAGAAGAAGATTGTTCATTGAATGGTTTTTTTTTTCTGTGTTTCTTACCTTTACTGTCTCACTTGTTTGTCCTTAGTGTGCCAACATCCAAGGAGGACCCTCATCCATGTCATTTGGCTAACCAAACCATTCTCATGTCTTGGTAAACCAATCCTCTAACTGACCCATAAATAAAAAAACCAACCATTCATAACTTGAGGTGGCCTAGCTCTACCCTTTAGCAGTCGGGTGCAGACTTTAGGACCAACAGTTGCAAGAAACAGGTTTTTCCTAGATTAGAGAAAACTTGTCTCTTATCTCTAAATTTGTTCAACATCATCCTCAAGTTTTTTGCATTGGTAGTCAGGAAACCAAATACCAATGATAACATATCCACATATTCATTGTTTTTTTTAATTATTCTCCAAAATGTATTGGATTGTAATTTAGTAAGATTTAAAAGTTTTATCATTTGGTCTTGGATGAACTGGCATAATTTTAATAGAATTTCTAAACACAGGAGCATTTAATGAGCACACGAGAGATATTTTCATCATCTTCCTTGCAAGTAATGCATATACTAGGCCTTTTCTTTTCTCATTTCTATAGGTTATTCCAAGTTAGCACTTTGTTATTTAATGCTAACCATGCAACTCTTTATGTTTTCGTTGGAGCCTTGACGTTCCATAGTTTTTTCCACCTCGAGGATCTTAGTACTATTCGAGAAAAAGTTCTAATGATCACCCAATTTGGATTAATAATATCCTAGGGTCTGATTTCTTAACCATACAACTATGTCTTATTTATAATTAATTTTGGCATGGCTTCTTTGTAGTTTCTTTAGATATGAATTCCAATTGATTTCTTCCCCCCCCTCCTCTCCTACTAGGCCTAAAGAATCATTCTTGTTCCACCCTTGATTTTTCCTTTAGCTTTTACTAGGTTAGTTTCATTGTCAGTAATGATTTTGCAATTTAGGGACATGTTTCTTAGTGTGTATGATTGAAGGGGTTGCTCAAATGGAAGCATGAACTTTCTTATAGAACTCTTCAAAAAATTTTAGGTTCTATACCTTTCTTAATATACTAAGAAAACATGGATTGACACTTTGAAATTTCAATATGAATATACCTGTTGTATTCTCTTCCCTTGTTGATTCATCGTTGACATATGTCACCTTGCACTTACATTATTACCTTATTTATCTTGGTTAACACCATGTGAATGCCTCTGGTATCCTCATTATTCAATTAGAGGATGATTCAAAATCTTGGATTTTTGAACCTTTGACCTATTTTTTTTCCCTTCAAATATTGATTTAACTGGAGATGCACATTGAAAGTGTGGCATCTACATTTAATGCTTCATTCCTCAAAACTAACCACATATACATCGTTGGTTTAAGAGTATTCTTAATACTCCACAAAGCCTTCCACCACTAAGAATTCTCTTTTTTATGGATACTTTAATAATTTACTCATCAGTCTCTTAATCAAAATGACATTCAAAACGTTCAACCAAGCAATTGATTTTTCCTTTATCTTTTCATAGGTTAGTTTCATTGTCAAGTAATGCTTCTA
>SNQJ01S0228676.1:0-11366 GCA_010110895.2 Picea sitchensis
TGTAGCTTCTTCCTCTGCTTTCCTTCTGATCTAATCCTTCTCAATCCAAGTCTTACCTAACAAAAGTGGGAAAGAGGTGTTGTCCCCAACAAACTGAATGACTTCAAATTCTTCTTCAGTCAATGTTCCCTCAACAATAATAGGTACATTAGTAACTCTTCCACATAGGGTTATCATCTTACCTTTAAACAAGACTATCCTTCCCAACGAAGGTACCACAATAGGCTTTCCCAAAATTTCCCAAGTGTCTTCTGTCATAATATTCACTTGTGTTTCCTCATCCAAGACACAGTCTATGTCAAAGTCTTCTATTCTTGCACTTATGTGCTATTTTACTTTCAGGATATCTGGTAAATTGACATCTTTGTGAATATCCATCGTTTCTTTCAACTGTAATAACGTAGTCTGAACTTTCTCTAATTATTTCTCTGACATGCCCTTAGTCTATTGACCTTCTTCATAGTTTTGTTGTCTTATGTTCATCCTTTCGACTTTAGCAATCATCCTTGGACAATCCTCAACTTCATGACCAACAATATTACAACAAAGATAGATAGGACCTGTGCTAGGGAATTCCTTAACAAGATGTCTCGGTCTTCTTCAGTTATAACACAAAGTTAATCCTCTTTTTCTTTTAAATGTTACCCAACCTTTTCTGCACTGCGCACTAGGATCATAATGTTGGATATGCAATCTGCAAATTTTTTTCCTAGGTTCATGCATCCACTTATTAGTCCAAAAATTATTTCTGTGCATAGGAATAACATATCTTTCTTCATTTCCATTAAATTTACTCAAATCAACTCTTTCTTTCAACTACGCCCTAGCCTTCAGACTAGAACAAAATCTATTAAACACACTTAAGTTCATGCTTTCGAAACAAAAATTTTCACCTATCTTACTCTTGTCAAAGCACAAAGATTTACCTCTTTTAGGATCTTACCTCTCTTCTTCAGATCATATTTCTTTCTTACCACAAAGCTTTGCAATTCAACTAGAGAACTACACACTTCAGCAACAGATCTACCCACAAAGCTTCTCTTTTCTTTACTTCAGTTCCGAGCAATCACAGTTTCAGGTCTCAACAATGGAACCATTTGATGGCATAGGGGAAGACCCAGGGTTGAATGCTTAACAACGCACCAAAAAAACCCTGACTATCGACCCTTTCAGCAACACCTGCGAAGAAAGCGAGGTCTCACCTGAGGTAGAAGTAGGGGGGGTTACAGGACACAAATGTCTGTAACCAAGTCGGGACACAGATCTGTGATAATAACACTTCACAGGGTATTCTGTTAACTCTTAGGAAGTGAAATACATTATTTCATTGACCTTATGAACATCGCAAAACATAATCTAAGATAGATATAGCGCAGTAATAACAAAAGATTATGCAACTTAAACACTTAGCACTTAACACTTTGAATCAGATCTACCATTCTATCATAAGCAATGCATTTAAGAAAAACATACATATTCATTACACATCTAATCTAAGAACTAAGCAAAAAATAACAGATATAACATTGCACAAAGCAAACCATAAGACCCCAGATATACGTGGTTCACCCTAGTGTGGGGCTACGTCCACCAACCGCTTTGCCTCTTTATTATTCGTATGAACCTTACATTCATTCACTCATGTGCACTAAGCCGTTGAGTCGAGCTTCACACTGGACATGAGATCTGCGCACTGAGCACCATATCCTCCTTCCAAAACTAGGTCAAGGCATAGCACCAATTCTCTATCAAGCGCAAAGCCTTAACACATGACATACATTCCCTTGCACAAAGCCAATCGAACTACTTGCACTTAGCTCCAAAAAATTCTCACACTTATTCCCAAAGACTTCTCTCACTTAGCCCCAAAGACTTCTCTCTTCTACCATACATTCTTACTTATTTATACGTTTACAAACCCTTACAAGAGGGCCAAACATGGGAAAACCCCATGGGTCGACATCCCATAACCCATTACAAAAACCCTAAAGAACCCCTTACTGGGTCCACATATCCCAGAAAATAAGTGAGATCCACGATCTCAGCTCCGCCTGGGTGCTCCATCTTCGACCAATGTCTCGAAGTCCAAAAGTGGGCCAAATCTGACCAAGGTTTCCTCAAAACTTGGTTGAGGGCCAACACCACCTGAGATGAAAAATACTCTATCAATCCATTAGTCAATTGTAGTCCACTCTAACAACAATTGTAGAGATTTACAACCAACAATAGTTTCACTTAGAGCAATAATGCACAATGCACATTTACATTTGTCCACACTAACAATAGTTGTGGAGAGTCCATACAAAAGTTACAAATGGGTCTATTCATTTGCAACTTTTCTTATATATAAACATTTTTTCATCCAAAATATGTTTTCGGTGGAAAACATTTTTGGTTGAAATTTTTTTCCAACAACATGTGATAGAATATAGCTACCATAAATTTCTACGTCAGGTATGTGCCCTCCATTAAGTTTAAATTTCAACAAAAAAAGTTATTTGGTTGAAATTTAGGGTCCATTGTTTGACCAAAAACTCATGAAATCCAAATTCTCCCCTACGATTCTCACAAAATACTAATCGAGATTCATGTATTTACCCAAATATTTCCAACCACTAACTAACAATCTTCCTAGTGTATATTATTTCATTAATTTTAAAGCAAATAAGACAATATTTTCATGCCATAGATTCATGAGAACAACACTGGTTTTTCTCAACACTAGGTTTCTAGACCCGAGAAACCAATTGGATATCAACATACTAAATAAATATATGCAAAACAACAATGGCAATCCACAAATGTCAATAAATAATAGAGATTAATTTATTCACAATGCTTACCTTGAATACAATTTCCACTTGAAGCAATATGACCACGCGACTATGAAACATCAAGTTTCTTCTATTGTTAAACCCACTTTAACATAAAAATCAATATTGAATAGTGCAATTGCTCAGAAGATGCAATAAAATGAAACTAGAAGACCATAACAAGAGGCAAACTAATGACACAATAATCACTCTGACCATCATAACACCTAGAAAACGATGTTACGAGGAAAATCACTCTATGGCAAGGGGTAAACCACAACAGATAGAATGATTGCAGAAACCAACTCTAATCCCAAGTATGCTATATAAACAAAAATGATAACAAGACAAGATAAAAATCCTACCTTGTTCGGATGTTCAATGAAGACCACCATTGAGAACTCGACTCAAAGTTTTATACATGCAACTTGTCCTCAACAACCAAGATACGCAAGCATATGGTGATAATATATATTGTTAGCACATATAATATCATAATCCATCAACATTCATAACAAATATTCCCATGGAATAACAATTCAACTCTTTGCAAGATATTAATTGGATGAGAAAAGGGTATTTCTATTAAAATATGATCAACAAAAGTGTATGAGTGACAAACTCCCGTGTCAGATCGTCTCAGAACCAAGAAACTAAGTCCCTTCCAGTTGGGCCTCCACCACTTCAATCCTCCACCAAAGGCAAGCTCATATAAGAGAGACAATGAGGTTCTCCATCAAAGAGGGGAGAGCTTGGGGGCTGAACAATGTGTTCAAACTTTGAAGGACAAAGGGATGCAGACTCAATATGAAGTGAATAATTTCTCTAGAGTAACTTTGCTCTCAAAAGTTGAATTCTCTAATCTTCCATGGTTTGGATATGAACCATTTTATATCCTTCAAATGGAGCTGAAGGGCAGAGTCGAAACATTTCCAGTATATGGAAGGTCAAGGATCATGGATCTCGTGACGTGACATGGAAACCCAACACAATTTTTAATTTTTAGCACCAAACTCGATGTACATGGGATGTAGTGGTGCAACCTGCATATATGCATGTTGTATAACAGATAGGGTGTGTATATGTGGAAAAATATGATTTTTAGCTCTCGGAAGTGCAAAAGGGGACTTCAAGTCTACATAGGGAAATGGAAAAGGCCTTCTGAGCAAGTTGCATGGGGTGAGACAAATTTTGCTATAATAGATGCCCCCTAATGTGTGAGGTCAGAGGAGTATCTGCGATGGTCAAAATACATTATAATTCCCATAAGTGGAGTAACGGAGACCCAACTGGACGAACTAGTTTCTCATGTGAGAATATTATAATCCATAATAACTTTATACACATGGCTTCCAATTTGAATTACACTGCAGATCTATGTGGAATACCAAACAACTATTCATGGCCATGAATATGCAATACAAACTAGATGCATGCCAAAGACTGTCATATTCATGAACAAGGCCCAATGAAAACCAGTCTCAAAATCAATCTGAAGATATCTGCATACAATGGAGTACAATCTGATCTCTCGTGATAACTGAAGTCATATAGGTACTGGTCCAATGAATGATAGCAATGGATTAAGAAAGATGCTACTATAAACATATCTCTTCAATTCTTCTACACAATGCGCCAAAGGTACAAGTCTACATCATGTGAATAGAGGAGTTGAGTTCGAACACAATGAGACTTCGTTTGGTTATCGGTCATTAAGGCATACTGTTAACAAACACGAGATAACCTACAGATAATGAAAGTAGGTATCAAGGCACCCGGTACATTCTTACAAGTCTGAATAAAGGTGTTGAGGTTGAACACTTGAAGAATCCATCAATCAAGAGACATTGATGTATTCCCAACTGTCGATGGCGAGAGAACCTACCACTAATGAATGCAAGCCTCTAGGTACTCATAGGACTCTAGGCCTTGTTTCTAGAATATATGAGTTGAAGTCGATGGAAGGAAACCCGCTGAAAGGAGAGAATTAAGGAATCTTTCATAAGTCAGCACACGGTACAAAGAAATAACTTGATGATTTGGAGGAAATGGGATGAAGAATATATTCATGAACCAATGACCCTGTGCGTCTTTCGCATGCACCAGATGCAAGTAGTGCACAAGAAAGAACCTATGATAAAAATAAATAAGGAAAATTGTCGACAAAGGAGAGGAAACCACCAATAAGTTGAATGTCATCCAAGACACTACACAAATCCCAATGTGTGAATATATTTCTTTCCATCGAACACAAGGGAAACCCCCCAGTCAATGACTAATGAGGAGATGTCAACTGCTGGGTTCAAGGTTACCTACCTGTTATAGCAAGATTTGCCTCACCCTATGAAAACTTGCACAAAAGGCCTTTTTCCATTTCCCTATGTAGACTTGAAGTCCCTTTTTGAAAATCCTAGAGCTAAAAACATTATTTTTCCACATATACACACTCTACCTATAGTACAACATGCATATACGCAGGTTTCACCACTAAAACCCATGTACATCGGGATTTGTGCCCAAAATTAAAAAATGGTGTCAGGTTTCCATGTCATGTCACGAGATCCATGATCCTTGACCTTCCATATACTAGAAAAATTCTGACTCGACCCTTCAGTTCCACTTGAAGGATACAAATGGGCCAAATCCGAGCTATGGAAAAAGAGAGAAGAATTCAACTTTGAGAGCAAAGTTACTCTGGAGAAATTATTCACTTCATATTGAGTCTACATCCCTTTGTCCTTTTAATTCTAAACACATTTTTCATCCCCCAAGCTCTTCCCTACATGATTGAGAACCTCATTGTCTCTCTTATATGATACTTCCTTTGGTGGAGGATTGAAGTGGTGGAGGCCCATATGGAAGGGACTTAGTTTCTTAGTTCTGAACCATGTCGACACAGAAGTTTGTAATTCATTCACTTCTGCTGATTACATTTTAATAGAAATACTCTTTTCTCATCCAATTAATATCTTGCAAATATATGAATTGTTATTCCATGGGAGTATTTGTTATGAATTTTGATGGATTATGCTATTGAATGTGGTAACATGATATATTATCACCATATGCTTGCATTTCTTAGTTTTTGAGGAAACGTTGCAGGTGTATTGCTTTGAGTTGAGTGGTCAACTGTGGACTTCATGGAACCTCTAGATGGGGTAGGCATTTTATCTTGTCTTGGTAGCATATTTGTTTATATAGCATACCTGATATTAGAGTTGATTTATGAAGTCATTTCTGTTTGTTGTGGTTTACCCCTAGCCATATAGAGATTTTCCTCGTAACAGAATTGGCGACCATACTGGGGATTCACTCTTATTTTTCAGGGGTTGGAGTGTGTTTCTCCTTATATTGCACTCGTTTATATTGAGTTTATTGTCATATGATTTCTTGACAACCTTTGTTCAGTCTGAGTCTAAGTTTCTTAGCCTTCTCCTTTCCTTGGTTGTGTTTTAACACATATACACAGTTTTTTCTTGACAGTTGCGTACATACGCATGTTGTCCTCCTGCAAGAAGTGTATATACACACTTTTCCCTTGAACAATTGCGTACATCACCCTTTTCTTCTTGGTTTTTGGGTTTGATGGTTGCTGGGTAGGTTTTGATGATTGCTGAGTCTTCTTGGGTCTCTTTTATGACTGTTAACTGTCCGTGGAATGACAATAAATCTTTCTTTGGTTGAATTTTTGGGAGATGCCTTTCTCGTCATCCTTTTCATTTGATTGTCCTTGCATCTTGGGCTGGGAATTTTTATTCTTGATATCCTACTTGGTTTGTCTCTGTTTACACACATTAGAGTATTTATATCAAGCTGATGATTCAATCCTTGCATTTTCATTCTCTTATATTGAAAATACAAAAATATTAGGCATTTTGCATTGTTGGCATTTTGATCTTTTGAGTCCTTATCATTGATCTTAGTTCATGTAAAGAAAGATTTCATTTTATTTTGAAATTGCATAACTGAATTGAGAATTGCATTTTTAAAAGCATATCATTTATTGGGAATTAAAGTTAGGAATTTGCATTGTATTCATATTCATTTATTTTACTTGCCGAGTCATAACATCACTAGTTTCACGACCACACCTTTTTGAGTAAGAAAGGCCACTAAAAGTAACACTATAATTTAAAATTGATTAGTAATGATTTTATTTTTCTAGGGTGCACAAACTATCTTAGGATTTAGAACCTTGGAATAGGATTTTGTGAGTAAACTTCTCCAAGGCTATTAAATCAACATATGTGTCTAACTAAGGGAGTGGAGAAAGCCATTGTATAATCGGTAATATCAGGAGGCTACGATTACACCGGAGTTAAGCATGAGGTCGCGTGAGGTTGGTTGAAGGGATATCCCCCCGATACCTTCTTAGAATCAAATATATTTATGGGGATCTATTCATATATGTGGATCTTGCTAGTACCCTTACCTCTGTGACAGGCAGTGATTTCAAGGTTTCGGGCTTTGCTACCCTGCCCATACGGTGGACTTGACTTATGACTGTTCGCTTGTGCATCAGTTATATCGTGGCTGCTTAGTTTCTTGACATAGGTACCACATAGGTTACTTGCAGGTGTTATTCTACAGGTACCCTAGGTCAAATAAGGGTCAGACAACACACAACTTTTATGGAGGATTACCTCTCCGGGGGGATCTAACTGATTGGTTGTTAAGCCCACGAGGGCCCTTATAATTGATTCTGATACTTCCGATATTTAGCAGAGGAGTCTCAGGACCCTCTTGGGTGAGGCATACCTACTTTAGAGAGGGAGGACCCTTTCAACCACTTTATCCTGTTTGTGTGCATATCGACCTTTTGATTATTTTTAGTGTGCTCTTTGATTACTAGTTGGCCTTAGGATTTGTTTTTATTATATCTTGAGTCTTGAGTCATCATGGAGCTAGACCAACTTCCTTGCAGGTCTCACCGCTTGTTACAATTACCACCACATTTTGAGTCTTTTCCTTCTAAAAGGCATAAAGTTATAAAACATGGTACACACACCTCCACTTATCAGACTTGTGATCATATAAGGATGAGTACTGAATCAAGTCATCAAGATACTGGGAGCCCTTCGAATCCCATACCTACTATAGTTAACGGTACCCCTTTGACACGTTCAACCACAATGGTTGTAGTGTCGGAGGTGCCTATCATCACCTCTGCACGTCCTATCGTGAATACTCAACCTATAGCCACAAACCATTTTGGGTCTCTTGGTCACTCATCGGGATATAATGTTCATTCCATCCCTATGTCCTCTAGTCCTTTTTCCTATGGTATGTTGAACTTCATATCACAATTTTCAAACTCCATTCCAACGATTGGCATGCATGCTAGCATTGGATTGGGGGGCACAACTCCTCCACATACTCCATTCTCATTTGGTGGAACTCATGTACCTCAATCTACTCCTACCATTGGAGGCATTCCTCGTTTTAACCCTGGGTCTAATTCTGTTACTTCTGGATGGAGTAACCAACTTGGCGAACAAGCTACTGCTTATGGTCCATCCTTTACACCCACCTCCTCTGTATCGATTCTGACCAACATGTTTGGCATGAGAAATCCACCTTTATCCTTCGGATTCACACCCGGAGGAGGTCTGTTTCACACCTTGGGAAACCCTCAACCTGAAGCCACTCCAGCTAGGGGGAGTTTTAATAACCCTCATCAAAACATTCCTACTGGAATGGTGCCCAAACAACCTCTTATGATTCAGTCCGGAGGAGGGTCTTACAATCTTGGACATGCCCATGGTGCTTACCAGAACCATGGATGGGTTGCGATTCCCCAACCAAAATCTTTCCAGGGATCTTTGGGTTAGATGCCACAACCCCATCTCCATTTTCTGGCCATGCTCAATATGCCAGAATTGTCTAAGTTAATGAATGATCCTATGTGTCATGATCCGACATGGCCCCTAATTCCTACCAAGCTTCCTTAAGATATTCCAAAATTTGAAGGAAAGAATGGTGAATATCCTGGTGATCATGTTACTACTTTTCACCTGTGGTGCTCTTGGAATTCCCTTAACGATGATTCTATTTGGTTATGATTGTTTCTGTTGGATATATTGTCATTGATGTCAATAGTTGATGTGATGATTTGTTGTTAATGATGAATTTCCTCAGATGAGATTGTCATTGATGTCAAAAAGCATATTCATTTAACAGAAGATGTCAAACAGTGTGCAGAGATCGATAGCGCAAGATCAGGAGGAGGAGAAAATAGGAGAATTGAATAGTTTGAAGATTAGATCTCAAAAGGAGGAGTACATTGCATAATATATCAGGTAGCAGAAGAAATTCATGATTATTGTTGATCACGACAAGATCGACAATGTTGCTATGATAAAATCTCAGGAGGGTTAGCAAACACAGAGATAAAAACTCAGAAGGAAAAGCGTAGCTTGACAACCGTCCGATTAGAGTGAGAAGCCTCAAAATCCATCCAATCAAGAGGTTGACCATGTTGATCATATGAGTGACCATAGGCTTGAGGACTATTGAAAGATAGTGAGCGTCGGATCTACAATCCATCAACGACAGGAATGAAGTGCGAGGAGAGAAAGAATAATTAAACCACTTGCTGGTTACAATCTCACAATCTGTCTAGATCGTCAAATGACACAGCTTCAATGATATAAGAATATGGTTGATCCAACTAACGACCAGTTTAATTCATATGAAATCGTGACCGTCAGATGCGCAATAGAAAAATCTACGACAGGGATAGATTGCGGAGATTGAAAGGAAAATTAAATCACTCACAAGTTGTAGCTCCAAATTTATCGTCGATCATTGATTTGCTTCGAGAATATCCACAGTCTTCAGATAATATCAATGTGGAAGGGTAGGATAAGTGGGTCCAAAAGGTACCGTCGTCCGTCAGATTAAATCCGATACCCAGCAGTCGTCGAATTGTGTTAAAGTGGAAGGATAGGATAAAGCTACAAGAGCTACATTGCAGGACAGATTGAGCTGTAGATCCTAGATCTTGATCGAATGAACATCCTTCATTATAGGTCTAAATATGTGAGGAGATTAGGCTCCATCAATTTGAGATTTGAAATACCCAGAGCTCGGAAATTTGAAGTCAATAAGGATCGTTGGATTTGCAGAACACATGAGGATCGTTGGATTAGAACTGTTGGTTAGAAGACCACGTCAACAAGTACACATGGCATAATCAGAAGATGACAAGTATTAAGAGGAAATTGGCTCGTGCCATGTCAACAAGTGACGTAAGCGAGTTACGTCACTTCGGGAGAATTGCTTCGAGAGTTTCAAATGTCAAAAGTTACAAAGTCCTAAAGGATGAAGATCCAAAGTTTCTCTGAGTCGTCAATCTAAGAAACACTGGGAGTTTGTATAGCCATTAGATCCAGGAGAAGAGCATGTGCCACATGAGGATCCCCGTCAGCAAGACTACGTCAACAATGACACGTGGCACAATTAGACACTGACAAGTGTCAAGTTGATTTCACATTTCAGGTACATGAAAATCATGAATATGAGTGACATGTGGCAGCTACTCATCTCATGATACGTCATCAAGTGATGCAAGCAATTATGTCACTCTGGGAGTTTAGCTTCAAGAGTTTTTACCACCACACTCGCCCAATGTATCGAAGTCCCGAATGTTGGAGACTCGAACTGAACACGAGACATCTGATCTGGATATCACTTCATGAGCGTCCTCGACCATCGGTCTACTTAGTGGAAGGATAGTGTAAGTGGAGACGTTAACCGACAACAAGTGGTCTCCATCATTGATGGCTCACATAGCAGGTGATCACTCTGGAGATAAGAAGGGGTTAGGATATGAAATATCCGAAGTCCGAAGACCCGAAGTAAAAGGTGGTCGTCCATCTCGATGCGTGATTAATTCCTAACCATTAGATTTAGCAGTTAAATGATGAATGTAAGGATCGAAGCCGACCGTTGATCTGGATCCGTGAAATAAACCGTCTGATATAAATTCGAAGGTTTGAAATGTTGAAATCTCAAAGTTTTGAACTGCGAAGTTTCGTCAGTAGTCCATCTCGTCAGAAGATTGAATCGTATTTCGTTGAAATGATAAATGCTCAAGCGCTTGTCTTACTTAGCTTTTGATCACCGTCGTTAGTCATATGCTATAAGAGTTTTGAAAGGGAAATTACAATATGTTTCTATAGTTGGTAAAACCCATGGTTCTGTAACACACGGTCATATGTGATGGTTTGAAGGAAGCACCTCCACAGAATCTGGTCTCTGTGAATTTAACAGAGATTTGGGATTGAGTATAAAGGATTAAATTGATCCATGACTATGATCAATTTATGAAAAACCTTCACGGTAAAATGAATAAACAGTAATTAATATTGATTAATCGAAGAGGCGTGATGGTCCAAGTGAAGGGACACAATTGTGTTACACTCACACCGTTTGAAGAATATATAATCAAGGAAGAATGTTGATAAGAGTGGAGTCTCTGTACTTCAAAATAGTAGATAAAAAGCTGAAGCAGATTCCAAGAAGATATCAGAGGAAAAAATGTGAATTATA
>SNQJ01S0228677.1:14752-28717 GCA_010110895.2 Picea sitchensis
ATCACATGGGCCCTCTCACAGATCGACTCAACTCAGTCCAGAGGAGAATGACCTGGAGAATGTCACACAACGCTGCAATCATCAACACTAATAAAGGAGGGGTTGAACCCAAATTTGCTCATGACCTCAAATAAAAGAGTGCTTCACACGGTCAAAGGCATTGGCGATATCTATTTTTATTGCCATTCCTTTTTCTTTATTTTTCTTACTTGAGTGGATGGCTTCTTGGCCGAGCACTATGTTATCCATTATTTGCTTGTTTTGCATAAACCCTTCTTGATTTTCAGATGTGATCTTAGGCAATACTTTTTTTCATCTTAGTGGAAATAATTTTTGTCATAATTTTATATGACGAATTACATAGAGAAATGGGCCAAAACCTGGAAAAGGAAGAAGGATTAGCCTCTTTACGAATTAAAGTAAGAAAGAAAGAATTTATATTACATCCAACTTTGCCAGTCTTTTTTAAGTATTGAAGCATCTTTTTTAAGTCTGTCTTGATCAAGCTCTAGTAAGATATATCCTTGTAAATATAAGAAGCATTTCACAAGAGGGAAAAAAAGATCTGTAGAAGGAGATTGAGAACTCGTCAGACTCGGGGGCCTTATCAAGCTCTAAATCCCAAATGGCTTTCATGATCTCTTCCTCCTTTATAGGCTTCATCAACTCTAAATTATCCTCCTCTGAGAGGATCAGAGGGATATTGTCTAGCATGGATGAGATCTCATCATGACATGCACCACCCTGCTTTGTAAAAAGGTTGTCAAAATGTGACTAGGCTGCTAGCTTCAACTCTTGGAAATCTGATACTATAAAACCATCATCTTTAGTTATTTCTTTAACATTGTTTCCGACAATGCAAGCTTTAGCTTGCTCGTGGAAGAAAGTTGTATTTCGATCTCCTGCCTTGAGCCAAAGACTTCGTGATTTTAATCTCCAGATCTCTTCTTCATTTTTAATCACTCTCTGCATTTTTTGTTGTATTTCTGTTTCAGCTGCACGGAGCTTGAAGGTGACTTGTTCATTTTCTAATTTGACATGTGTTTCCTCAAGCTGGGCTCTTAAAGTTTCTATTTTAGTTGACGGAGAGGAGAACGATGAGAGGGCCCATTCTTTCAAGGCACTCTTAACCATTTTTAATTTTTGTTCCTAGATATGAATGGGAGCGCCTTTTATCCAAACTCTCCAAGTTGAGGCTATTATTTCGAGAACTTCAATATTTTGAGACCAAATAAAATTGTATCTGAATGATAAAGGTCCAAAGTCTGGAGAGTCTTGAAGCTAGAGAGTGATGTGTTTGTAATACGAAATAGTTGAAGCTATATTACTAGATTCTATTATGAAATCTTGAAGAAGAAAATCCCTTTGCATTAAGAATCTATCTAGCCTGGTAGCGATGTGACTTGGTTCTGTCCTTCGATTGGTCTAGGCGTATTTTCCTTTTGCTGGCTTGATGTCTACCATGTCCCAATTGTTGATCAAATCTTCCATATTTTCTCTGAATCGATCTCTAGCAATAGAGACCCCTCTTTTCTCCCTATTATGCAAGACGACATTGAAATCCCCCGCCATAATGGTATTTCTAGCAAACTCCAAGTCTTTTAGATTTAGGAGTGACTTCCAACACAATTTTTTTTCATTGCAAGCCACATACATGTAGACATTGAAGACATTAAATTTCTTACTAGATTTTTGATGAATGATGCCTGTTAACAACCATTTCGTAGAGTGGAGAGATAAATATAGTTTCGATTCATGCCTATCCCATAAGGTGCATAGATCACCCGTGGCTCGTCTTGAACTAATAGATGCTCGATCACTTGAACGCCATTGCTGCTTTCCTATTCTCATTGCTTCAGAATCCTCCATTTTTGTCTCTTGGAGAAGGAGGACCGTAGGTTTCTCTGTTCTTATAAGATCCCTTATTGCCCCTTCTTTGTTTCTACTATCTAGTCCTCTACAAGTCCAAGAGAAGAATATCATTATTTAGATGAGGGTTTTGGGTCGCCTCCTCTCCGAGGCACATTGTTCACCTGATGTCGGGATGTTTTGGTTTCTAATCCAAAAGATTTGTCAATCTTTGTCTAAGTACCCATCTGTTTATCTCTATTGGCGACTTCCTCCCTCTTAATTTTTGTTGGCTTCCTTCCTGACTTTATCAAGGGTCTTTCATTAGGGTTCCCCCTTCTTCTATTTCTTCTTCCTCACCCTTCGTGTGATCAATGCCCTTGAGCTTAAGATTAGAAGGGGCTACTTTTGAGTCTATTATGTTGTTTGTCTCTTCACAATTTTCGAGGGGCAAGCACCCCTTCTTTAAGAGGATGAAACTCTATTGTTTGGACTAAATATGGCTCCTTTTTTGGTGCGGCTAGGGCCATTGATATCATATGTGGGTTTACTAGAAGCTCTTCAAAAGGTACTTGCTCATCCCGGGATAGAACTTCAAATTTGTTTGAGAGGGACGATTGGCTTCCATCTAGACCCTGACTTTGTTTCTTCAAATTGGTTGTACGAGATATTGTGGGTTTTCCTTTAGAAGGATTTTTTGCCCATGCGGGTTTCAACCCAGATGGGACAAAGACCCCAGACGTTGAAGCTTGGTAATGCACTTGAGGATTTGTGTTTGAGCCCATCTTTCTCTTCTCCCTCTACCATTGTTCTTCCTTCATTGAGGCTGCTTGTGGGTTCTGTACTTCTTTCTTGCAATTTTTTGTGAAATGCCCATATTTGTGGCAGATTTTGCACTTAAAAGGGAGCTATTCATAATCAAGAGGTTGTTAATACTGTCAGTTGTCCAGAGACAAGAGAATGGCCTCTGATAATCCCTTTTCCAAGTCAACTTCCACACAAATTCGGGCATAGGAAAACACATTTTCTTTTGGTTCAACTCTATCTATGTAGTGCCTAAGAGAGTTGCCAATGCTTCGGAAGGTGTCATCACTCTAGTAATGGAGGGGAAGATGAGGGAGACACTCCCATACCGGAAGTGCAGAAGGAACATCATGCTGTAGATTGAAATCAAGAGTCCAATGATTCAAATACATACCACGAGAGTTGAAAAAATAGGGACTACTTTGGAAAATTAGGTCTTTGTCCTCCTTTGTCTCAATTAAGAAGGTACATAAGTCTTTGTCATATAAGAAATGATTTAGTTTCCCTTTGATCAGAACACCCTAATTTCAAGATGCCATAGCTCGAGGGGAAGGCCAAATGCCTGTAAACTAGTCTATGAAGCCCCTTTCTGCAAAGGCAATGACCTTGTGCCTTGAAGTGACAAGGGAAGTTTAACCTCATGAATTTTCTCAGTATGTTTAATGAATTTGGGAGGTACTGCTTTAGGGGGTTTCTGATAAGAAGAGATCATGGCCTGAAAGACAAGTGCCTCTACGTTTAGAGGGGGTTGGGATCCCCCTCCAAAACAGGATCCATGGAGAAGAGCAAAACAAGCCAGACAAAGAGCACTAGGGTTAGGGTTTTTCAACATTAAAAAAGCAAAATTTCCTTAGGTTTTTAAACACTTTGCATAAAACAAAAAAAAAACGTAGATTTAATTAATGGAAACAACTATGGGGGTTCCAATTAAACCAAAGAGAAGAAGTTTGAAGAATACCTATCTAGAAGAAGATTGTTGTTAGTGGGACAATACCTCCAGTTTCAACTCTAGTGGTAGCGACACTCACAACTGCAATCTCCAACAAAGATATCTGGAATGGGGGATAGGGGTGCTCTCCTTCCATTTTAGTTCCCTCAACCCTTGAGTTGAAGGTCCATCGAACTTGGGAGCAAATCCGAGCATGAAGAAGTGAAGGAAGCGGAAGGGAATAAGATCCACCCCCAACTTCCTCATATCTGAGCACAACTAACAAGGAAACCTTAGGTAGCAGGCGACTTCACAATCACTAATACTTTACCAACTTTCTCTCTCATTTCAAAATCATCAATCCTCATACTTAACAATTCTATCCAATTCCTCATGAACTCATCCACCGGTCATCACCATCTCTCAAACTCTTTCTAAAGTTGAGATAGAAATGCATCACTCCAAAATCCTCTTTTTCATCACTATATTAACTCATGTTCATTTAGATCATTCTAATAATAACTCATGCATGAAATCCTCTGAAAGTAATGCAATCCTCGAAAAATATTCAAGTGATTAAATATATTCACATGTACTTAATTTCCTCCACAAATAACTTGCATGTATCCAATTAAATATGTATATATTTATTAGGTTCACATATTTTCTTTCTTTTATCATGAACTCATCTTACAAAATACACTTTTAATATAATAGTACTAGTGTGCAAACATAGGGTGTGCACACATGGCCACCACATGAAAACGCCGCATGTGCAATAATGCTTAACAATAAATACCCCTAACAATACATGCTTTTCATAATGCAAGATGTAGAAACAAGTCAACATACCCCTATGATACCACATGTTTTTTTATTTCATGAATACAGATGTACACAGATTCAATACACTTAGGAAGCCATGCAAATTCATACACAATCCACTACCACTTCATTCATACTCTACTATCTGCAACCACCAACAATCCACCATTGGTGTTGGGATGGTCTTGCTTGCCATAGCATGATTCCTTCCGTTGATGCTAGTCTTTTATATTTCAAACACCATGGTATGATGTTAAAACTCATCACATGCATCCATTGCTATAAGCATCAAAAGTCATAATCACAACTTTGAGGGAGTGAGAATAAAACTCTAACCATCTCCCTAAATTTTGGGAAATCCCACTACCTCATGGCTCCTGTCATCTAAAAGAGATCCAAGGCTTCTCATGAGTCTAGAGTAGTTGGTATAGAACTAGTGATTGTGCTATATCTTGTCCCAAGCCCATATAATGATACTTTTGTTGAGATCCTTCGTGGGCATGGACTCCCACGAGATCTATCATTGAACCAACCTGTTAGGCCCATGGAGTGGCTATCTTGTCAAGCTCTCGTTCATATCATAAGAACATGACATCAATTCATAACATGTATCCAATCATGTATCACATGTAAATCACCAACCACATGTATCGAATCATTGTCACCCGTGACTATCATATGACTAGTGTAAATCACATATATCCAATGTAACTAGAGTCAATAATATATCAAATCACAAGAGTATACCTTCCAAAACATGAACATTCATTTGGTCAATAGACGCATATCTTACTCATGGTCAACTTTATTGCAACAATCATATTATACATGTGCTATACATCGGGTTTCACTCATTATGAATATTGTGCCAATGGCATCATATGACAAACTAAATATTATCATTCCTATATTCACCACATTATGCAATCTTAAAATACTATGCCATCATCTTATAGTAAACTTTCTAGTTGTAAAGTAACAATTGATATTCATGCATGTTCATGTCTATGCATAAAAACCATGAACAGCATAGAAACCATCATCTCACGGGTTACTCATCTATAAAGATCACCAACCAATAAAGATGAATCTCTGTCCATGAATATAGGCAAACCAATCTAGGCATATCATCTAATGTCTGAATTAAAATCAAGTTCCAAATGTAGTGTCATGTCAAATATACCATTTGACTTAGCACTCGATAGGTTCACAAGCCATGAGTAATCAAAGCAAAAGAATGGGCATTACAATAAACTACAAAAGCTGAATTCACTCAATAACAAAATAAGGAATCTCAAGGCAATATAAATGCATGCTAGTCATGATCACATATTGCATAACCATGAGTCATTGATAACCCTTAAGTCACACATGTCATGTCCTCTTTTAGGTATAGTAAGCGGTTGACTAATCTAGTAAGAACTACAATAAACTACAAAAGCTGAATTCACTCAATAACAATATAAAGAATCTTAAGGCAATATAAATGCATGCTACTCACGATCAGATATTGCATAACCACGAGTCATTGATAACCCTCAAGTCACACATGTTATGTCCTGTATTAGGTATAGTAAGCGGTTGATTAATCTAGTAAGAACTCCAAGGTCTTAGTCAGGTCTATTCAAGGGCACAAAATGTGGGGCATTACACCTGTGCAAAATGTCTTAGCTTCGTTTTGTGTTGGTATGCTACCACAGTGCTTCAGTAATGCTTCTCCAACCTTTACCATGTCCTAGATCCCAATCTCCACTGTGACTTTGATACCATCATGTGAATAAAAATACGTACAATAGTTGCAGAAAATTTACACAAGCAAAATGAGAGAGAGAACCATTTGAATTGCATTGCATTAGTTCTCAAAAATCTTTTGTGAATACATAGAGGATCTGACTGTTGGTATTCCACTTAATTAGACAATAATTAAATGTCTAAGCTAATCTGAAGTCATAGCACATTGACCTTATTCCAAAGTGTACTAGATATAAAGCACTAGATATAACTGTTACGAAATAAACTCTAACATGAGCTTCGTCTTGCTTTATTTCATCCTCCTCAAGGGAGGTCGTATGCAACCATCTGATCATCTTGCAATATCAGTTTCTCATTCCCCTCGAATGGAGACTCTCCATATCTACTTGCAATAACATTCTGAACAGATTTGGAGGAGCAAGCTGAATTGCTCATTCTTTCTCCTCTAAACCTGTCTCCAAATATTAGAAGGATTTTAGAGAGAGATTGGGGAGGGAAGATAATCAACTTATCTTCTGATACGATGTCTAATTATAAGTCACTTCAATGTTAGTTGTTGGTACTCTGTGTGGGTCATTAGAATCTTATATAATCATTTTTAATTTTTTGTTAGTTAAAGGATTTTATATTAAATAAAATTTCTGTCTAGTTAACGAAATTTCTTGTAAAGTGTAATTATCCCATATGCAAAAGACAAAGAAGCTAAAGTGGGAACATTATCTATAAATAGGCTTAGGCATTAGAGTAGGGGTCTTTTGGGAAATGTGTTATTGCAGGTTGTCAATAAGAGACTATTCTTAGCCAGGTGTAATGCCCATACCGCCCATGGGTTTGGGACTGAGTTGGTATCCATACCTTCTCATAGTTTTCGAATATTTAGCTGTTACTACTTCTGGACTTTTTTTTCTGCTGTGAGTATTTTAGAATCTGCAATCAGAGGTACTACTGGATATTGCTGGAATTACTTATATTATTATTGAACTTATCGCTGTTAGTTCTGAGTTTACTATCGTTCCTGCTGAATTTTCCAGTTGTTTACTTCTGTTAGCACTCTTTTAGTTTTAGATTACACATTAGTTTCCAAGTTCCAGATTTCTGCTGAGAGTCATTTCAGCATTAAAAAACAGATTTCAAATTAGGCTCATAACATCTTCCTCTTCCGAATATGTTCAGAAAGATGTTGCAGGTGGATATGGAGAGTTTTTGGGAGCAATCGAGGGGTTGTATCTGAGGGACAAGAGAGGTTGAGGTCAAAGGAGAGTACAAATGAGTGCTCTTTTGCTGCATCTTTAGAAGAGGCTGAGGTAAAACTAGAAGAAAACCATATGAAAAGAGTTGGAATATTTCTTATAAATCTTATTAATATTTCTTCCATTTTTTCTGAAGAATGGGTTGTAAATTACAAGAAAAACAATAATATTTTGTTGAACACTTTTTCTTTTCATTGATTTTTATTTTCTCTAAACAAGAGACTTTGGGCAAAGATTGTCGTGGTTTTGTGGAAGATCATTACTCAACTCAAGGCCTTGGTGCCTTGAAGTAGATGTAAATAATTTGGGGAAATTCATTGATCCCAGACCGATTGAAGATCATGGATTAGAGCTTGCTTTATGGAATTCATCCATAGGATCTTATTTAAGAGAACACATGCCAGAATTACTTGTAAAATTGTAGGTTTGGGTGGTTTAGATGCCTATTTAAAAAAAAAAATTCAAGTCAACTTAGAAGATAGTACCTAAAATTGAAGGAACACCATTATGATCTTTATGAAAACCTTATGGAGTCCCAAAAGTGGTGAAACAATATCTATCACAGCATCTCAAACATCGCCTCTGCCAGGGGCTTGGCCACTTGTGAATCTGAAGGAACATAACCTTTGACCATCAACAACCTGCCAACTCCAACATTCTTCATATCAACTTCACGGACCAAAATATTTAGACACCACATCATGCGTTGTTCAGGACTTACTACAAAGATGATAGCATCTCCAGACAAAGACCAAGACAAGTGGATCAAATCTATTGAAATCACAAAGATAAAATCTGCACAAATCTCATCCATCCTGAAATATCAAGCTTGTATTTCAAACAACAACCCACATAGGGCCTCCAATAAATTGTAAAGTTGGGTATCTTTCCCATGCAACCTCAAAACCTCCAACAACTGAAGAAAAACTCTCAACATTGTTAATTTCCTCTTTTTGAGAGAATCCTCTGCTAACTGGAGCAAGAATCTCATCAAGGTCGACTCCCTCTTTCTAAGAGAATCGAACAACACTGTCCTGGCATTGTTCAAGACTCCCATTAATCAGTTACTGATTCCACATCAGGTTTTGAACCTATCTCCATGGCATCCCACCATACATGCTTTGCATATGCCTCTTCAAAATTAGAAGGCTCACCCAACTTCCCATTGGTATGTACAAGCGTCAAAAGATCAACAAGTACCCTGTAAAGGCCACTGACATGCTCACCTCTAGCCAAAGTCCTCGGACTTGCTAGACTACAATGACTGATAGTGCTCTGATGTCTTTCAAATATAACTCTGCACTGATGATTTGTCATACGAAAAATCGAAATAAGATTTTTCTTCAAACTAGGGACAAACAAAACATCATTCAACTCAAGAACATCACCCAATGGCATCCAGAAGGAAATGGAGCCCACTTCTTTCACAAGATATGTAGCATCATCACCCAAGTTCACTCTCATTCCTGTCTCTTGCTCCTAAAGCTTGATGAAGAGTTTCCTATCGTATGTCATATGTCTCGATGTGCCACTATCCACATACTGTCCCACATTTGACATGGTGTTAGATGATAAACAAGAGACCATGGAGAAGGCAGTCTCTCAAGCTGGGACGGTAACTTATCCACTCCTACTACAGTACATGCACTCCTTTCAACCTGTTTTTGCAACTTGGCCTTCCCCTTCTTCTTTGGACATTGGCTAGCATAATGTCCCTTCTGGTGACATGTAAAACATATCACGTCACTCAAAATTTTTCTTACATGGACTTGATTCTTCCTCCATACTCTTCTTGTATCCTTTCTTGCTTCCTTTTCTCGTCCTCCCAATGAGGGCCAGGTCTTCTACTTCCTTTTGTTTCACTGAACAGGATTTCAACCTTATCCCTTTCTACACAAAGTCATTCCAAAGCTTATCATAAATAGGTAAATGCTCACTAGCACAAACACCTTGGACAAGGGGTTTCCAAGATGGAGTAAACCCATTCAAGGTAATGGACACCAACTTCTTATCCTCCACTTTTGTCCCTATGGCAGCCAACTGATCTCTTAATTTGCGATCTTGGCCAGATAGCTCACCACTGTACCTATGTTACTCATGCATACCACTGAAAGTTTATTTCTCAAGAGCATCTTTCTAGGGACAATGGAACTCTGATATAGCCCAACTAGAGCATCATGCATCTCCTTACTAGTCGTCTTCTTTGCAATGTGAGTGATCAAGTGATTCTTTACCAAATCAAGAATGATTCTCTTTGCCTTGGCCTCCAACATACAAGGTCCAACATACAAGGTCAACAGTTTCGGATCAATGGGTGCAATGATCTCTCTCTCACTATGCTCCCAAAGGTCGGCCTCCTCCAAAAATATTTGAAGTGTGTACTTCCAAGGTGTATAATTGGAAGCACCACCAACCTATCACACTCTCTAAAAGACCAAGAGTAGTTATCCTTGCAAATCTGAAGCACACCTGAAAGCAAAATCAACAACAAAGAAAGTAGAACAACCCTTCTAGGGTTTGAAGAAATACATTAGACAACCCAACCAAATACACTATACATCCCAATAAAATAAACCCCAAACAATTGTATTTCAAGGGAACTATTTTTTCAGCCGTTCAGGCACAAATCCCAACACATAACAGATCTGAAAATTACTTAATTACAAAAGATTTATTACAGCCATAAATCTGCCCTCTTAGCTTCAAATCACCCAACAAAATCTGCAAGCTGTTCATAATGAATCTGCATGCCAAAAAGCCCTAGAAACTATTCATTCACCATGGGATTATAAGCTGAAAATAAGATATGCAAGTACACTGTTTGGACAACAAAGCACTCTTCAAATATACATAAGATTAAAGCTATGCGTACATACAACAATTTTGTTGAGTTTTGGTGTACCTCGGGAAGTGGTTCCCTTGTGGTTTTGAGCCTCTAACCACAAGAGACAGATGTTGGTACCTTTGTACCTTGTACTTTATCTCTAATTTCACTTTGACTTAGGAGATTTAAGTCAAAAGTGAAATTTGGTCATTTTAGCCTAAAGTGACTATTAATTCACTTTGTGGGTGAATTAAGAGACATAAAGTGAACTTAGGGAACTTAACCCAAAGTGGGTTTTGAGTTGAGATATTTTTGGAGTGATCTCAACCATTGATTAGGGATGGCTTGGGATGATCCTAGCCATCCTCATTTAGGTTTCCTTATGGATTGCTCAAGGAGGGCGCAAGGGGCCTTTGGAGGCTCATTCACTCTTTTGTTGTCTTGGAGAGCTAGAGGAGAGCAATGGAGATGGGAATGGAAGCAAAGGATGAGGGCATCAACGGTGCCTCTTTCCATGGAGGGCTCTAGGAGGCTTTGGCTCCCAGTTATTATTGGTGTTCATACTTGCTTGGAGAAGGGTGCACTATAGATGGTGGGGTCTACCGTCTCAGAACTAGATACATCAATCTTCCTCCAATTTGTCACTAGAGGCATGGACATGGGCCTACACTTTGTCATCCCGAACATGCGCAAGATATCCACTGTATACTTCCCCTGTCCTAAGAAGAAGCACCCATATGTCTGCCAAACCTCCAGACCAAGGAAGTAATGGATCAACCCAAGGTCTTTCATCTCAAACTCTGCTGCAAGGTTAGCCTTACAGTCTGCAATTAGCTGCTCATCTCCAGTAAGAAAGAGATCATCAACATAAAGCACCAGTATGAGAGGCACCTCACCTGCTAGAAAATAGAGGTTTGGATTAGCCTCACTCTATTGGAATCCCATCTCTCTCAAGTAGTTGTCAATCCTTGAGTACCACACCTGAGGTGCTTGCTTGAGCCCATACAAGGCTCGTCTTAGCTTGCAAACATGCGTGTCCCTGTCTCCAACATCAAATCCCGCAGGCTGCTCAATATAGACTTCTTCCTCAATAACTTCGTTGAGTAAGGCAGTCTTCACATCCATCTGATGAACGTGCCAGCCCATCTTTGCTGCTAAAGATATAACAGTCCCGATCGAGGAATACCTGGCCACTGGGGCAAAAGTCTCCTCATAGTTGACTCCCTCTCACTGTGAAAACCCCTTGGCCACGAAGCGTGCCTTTTACTTCTCCACGCTTCCATCTGCTGCATGCTTGACTTTATAGATCCATCTGGATCTAACCACCCGTTTGCCCTCTGGCCTAGGCACCACCTCCCATACATCATTCTTCATGATGGAGGCATACTCTATCATGGCCTCCTGCTACACTCCATGTTGTGCAGCTTGATCATAAGTGGAAGTCTCAACATCTATAAGCTCCATCATGAGTGCCATGTACCCAAGTCTCTGCGGTGGTTTACTCTATCTAAAATATCTCTCTGGAGGTGCTACCTGTCTAGAATCACTAACTGTGGACCTGTACCACTTAGGCCGTGGCCTAGGCTCAATCTCCTGTGGAACAACCTCATGCTGCTCATCCTCCTCGCCAATCTCTTGACTTTCCTGTCCATTAGTCTCCCTCTCAACACTAGTACCTGTACTTGTACCCTGTGCTTGTGACTCAGTATTTTGTACCTCCTCAATCTTCTTCCCCGAGTCCTGTCCCTACTGGTCCTCTGCCTGCGTTGGCATCTCTCGATCTCCTCAAGGCTTGCTCCTCCTCGAACTGCACATCCCTGCTTACCACAATCCTCTTGCGTGCTGACACAAAGATGCGGTAGGCCTTGGAGACCTCACTGTAACCAACTAGTATCCCCTTCTCTCCCGTGGGGTCCATCGTTGTCCTCTTCTCTGAAGGGACATGACAATAAAAGACACTCCTAAAGATGTGAAGATGATTCACATCTGGCCTAGTGCCTGTATAAAGCTCCTCGGGTGTCAATTTCCCCAACACAGTGTGGGGACTCCTGTTTTGTATGTATACAACTGTGCGACAAGCCTTTGCCCATAAAAACATGGGTAATCCATGATCATGTATCATCACACGTGCTGCACCCACTATGGTCTTTTTCTTGTGCTCTGCCACTCCATTCTGCTGAGGGTTATAAGGAACGGTAAGCTCCTTCTTAATACCTTCAACAACACAATATTCCACGAACTCATAAGAGGTGTACTCACCCCCATTGTCCGATCTAAGTACCCGAATCCTCCTACCAGATTGGGTCTCCACTAGAGCTCTGAACTCTTGAACTTGTCAAAAACCTCATCCTTGGTCTTAAGAAAATATATCCAGGTCTTCCTGGAGTAGTCATCAATAAAGATCACGTAGTAGATGAAGCCACTAACTGACTGCACACTCATAGGACCACAAACATCCGAATGGATTAGATCCAAGATCCCCGTGGACCTATGCTCACTAGATGGAAATGCCTTGCGAGCATACTTTTCCAATGCACAACCCTTACAAGGATCATGCTTCTTTGCTGCAACCTGGGGCATTCCTGTAATTGCTTGTCTCAAATGACCCAACGCACCAAAGTGAAAATGTGCCATACGTCTGTGCCACAAACTCTCCCAAATCAATGTTGTTGTTGATCAATGCTTTCACTGGCTCGAAATGTAATCTATACACTTTCTCACTGCGAACCCCAATCACCTTGTCCATCTTGGCTGTAGACCCCTTTGGTCTAATATACACCTTTCCACCATGGAAGGTAACCTCAAACCCTTTGTCCTCCAGGGTCGAAAACTGACACGAGGTTCTTGGTAAGACCAAGAACATATAAAACGTCAGCAAACCAGAGTGGTTTACTTGACTCCCTCTGAAATGACATTGTGCCTCTGCCTTGTGCCTTATAGCACACATCATTTCCAAGCTCAATATGAAGATTCACACCTCCCTTCTGCAAGCTACTGAAGAACTCCCTGCGCCGAGACATATGACAAGAGGCGCCACTATCCACATACCAAACATCTGTGACAGTTGAGCTCGACATACATGCAATAAGGCATAAATCCTCCTAAAAGCCCTTCACAAACTCCTCTACTCTTGCAGAGGCTTCCATCTATGGCTTACTCTTTTTCTTTTCCGGACATCGTGAGGCAAAATGTCTAAACTTGTGACTGAAAACATTTGACTTTGGAGAAGTCAATGTTCTTCTTCTTTCCAGAGCCTTTCTTCTTAGGCTTTCCCTTGCCTTTGCTAGCAAGAGCCAAAGCCTCCTCATCCACAACCCGAGACGATGTAAATGATCCATTCACCTGACCAAGGCGAATCTCCTCCTGCACAAAATCATCCCATAAGCGCTGCCAGTCAGGGAGCTTCTCCCGAGCTACAATCCCACGCACAAATGAGTTCCATGGCTTTGAAAAGCCATTCATGGATATACGTACTAACTCAGAATCCTCTGTATTTGAGCCAACTGCACCAAGCTCGTCCCTGATCTGTGTAAGACGAGTGAGGTAAGGAATCTGTTAAATTTAAAGCAGCTGCAAGAGCCATTCTCCGGGAGGATGGAAAAGACCCTAGCCGAGATCTAGGGCCCCCAGTGCACTCCTGGGGTACTTGGTCTGGGACTAAGCGGCAAAAGACCCTTGTTAGGGCCCCCAGGGGTTCTTGGTCTGGGATCAAGCGGCAAAAGACCCTTGTTAGG